>LUCG01131856.1:0-16188 GCA_001633085.1 Carthamus tinctorius
CATTTCAAGGGAGAGTGAAAAGGTGTAGTGTGTGTTTTGGGAGGCTTTGTGAAGAATGAACATTTGGGAGAAATCAAAGCAATGGTGTGTGTGTGTGTGAAGATTTTGGAAGAGACATTGAAGAAGAAAGAAGACTACTAGTTGGGCACTTTGGATNGATCTCCATTAATGGAGTTTATCAATTCCTTTGTTAAAATTTGATTATCTAGATTCTTGAAATGAGTGGGTTTTGTTGGATAATGATTGGAATGAAATCAAGGAGTTATTACATCTTATTTTTTATTAATTTAGTTGGGTTTGATGCAATTAATGTGGGATTTGGGTTGTGTATGGATGGTTTGGTGAAAACCCCCCATTATGGGTGATTTTGGATAAAATGCATTGTAGGATTGGTGTTTAATCCATAAGTTTTATTGGGTTTTGATTTCATAATGATAGGGTATGATTTGTGATTTTTGGGTTTCTTTTAGTTGATGTCCAGATCTTGTAAAAATCGTAATAAATCGTTCGTAAATAGGTTTGAGGCGTGTAATATGTCCCTGGAACCGTATCGATATCCTCTATAAACTGTATGTTTTGAGAAAGAGCTGATTCGGACCGTAAGTAGGTAAAAAATTGAGTTTAGTAGCACAGCTCAATTCTATGATGGGATTTGTTAACAGGTTTTCAAAAATTTGTATAAAATTGGTTTTACATCCGTTTTGGATGATTCTTAGTGGGTTGGAAAAGTTAAATGGTTGTTTAAATATTTTGTTTAGAGTTCTTTAATTGATTTAGTGGTTACGAATGATTTATCTAGGTAACAAGGAAATTGCGCAAGTTGAATGAAAAATAGGTTTAACTTAACCTAGCAAGGTGAGTTCCTTTGCCAAACCTCATTTTGGATAAACTGAAAATGTTTGCCGACTATTTTTGAAATGTTTTATAGTATTTGATAACTGCGTCTTTTACTGTAAGTTGATTATGTATTATAAGCATGCTTATATTAAACTGTTGATATGACTGTAGATGGGTGCGTTGCATAGTGGACTTAGGGTACCAAGGGACTGTGCACGTCCTTGGGAGTAATGAATGTAGCCTGGGCACGTCTCTGAACGTGTGACCCTGAAGGGCGATAGCCTGGGCTCGAATCTGTTTTGGGTGACCCTGAAGAGCACTTGGGGCATAAAAGTATTTCGTGTGACCCGTTTAGTTTGTCTAAGTCCACAATGCACCACCGGTGTTTTTAATGTTTTATAACTGGGTCAGCGGGCCAATTTTGTGATAAAACTGCTTTTGAGGGAATTTACTAGACTTTATGGTCTAACCCTCGCTTTTACAAAATAAACCCTTTTCAGGTAAGTGTTTAGCAGAAGTTCCATCAGGAAAAGATTTGTAGAGTTGAAGTGGGAGCGTGTGATCGGAGACTTGTAGTTTTCGGAAGGTTCTTGGAGAATCTCAGTTGTCACTGTGTATTTCGTCGTGGAAGAACTTAGTTGGGTTTATAACTTTTAGGACCTTTTCGTTTGTATTCTGGTATTTTTTCCTTAAATTTTGGGTTGTTACATTCACTCCCATGTATCTCATTTTGTGTTGAAGGAGATATATATGCAATATGGAAAAATAAAAGATGGTAATATATATAAATGCAAGTATATTTAATATGATATGTATTGTTTATAAACCTTTATTAATTATTTGCTCTTTGTAGGTACTATAACTCCTTGTACGGGTCATTTTATGGCAACTACGGGTCTTCTATGTGCTCACAAGATGAAATACTGGCATGGAATGACTCTCTCGTCGGATTTAATCCATCCACATTGGAGGATTGACACACTATCCCTAAAATTACAAGATGATTTGCATGATGAAGGTACCGATAGACTTGATGAGTTACTTAATGAATTGCGCTCAACGTACCAATCATGACCATTAAGCAAGAAAAAACATGTTGTTTCGGTAATTACTAACCCCGTGAACGAATCTTATGTCCTTTTTGAGCCCGTGATTCAACGACCAAAAGGAAGACCAAAATCAAAAAAGAAAAGAGGAATAACTTCCACGACACAGATCCTTCGAGATTTGAGTTGGTGGAATCATCACAAAGACATAATTCTTCAAGTTTTAATTGTGTGCTCCAAAGAAACAATGAAGGGGATGAAGAAAGCAACTTAATCAATTTAAATGTATTTCCAAACTTTTTAGATGACTATGCATCTTTTGAGTTGCATGATTAAGTTCAGGTGAACTTTTAAATTTTTTTCTCTTAAATACTAATGATTTATATCTGCAAACATATTTTTTTTCTATTATCATTTTGGAACGATATTTCGTTTTTTATTTTGGTTTGTAATTTTTTGCATGAAATGTAATTGGAGTTGAGTTAAGTTGTTTTTGTCTTGTTGTAATTTTCTAGCAACACTATAATTAGAGTTGAGTTTAATTGTTTCTGTGCGAAAACTAACTCAAGAAGAAAAGTGGGTGGTGTACGGTTTTAAAAGTCAAAATAAAAATAAAAGATAAAAAAGTGGAACATGAAAATCTATAATAAAAGAGTAACTAGGTGCCACATGTCGCTTTCTGGTGAACCGAAATCTGTATTTTCCCGCCAAAACTTATAGTTATCTCATCTCTATTTTACAATTATCTAACATATTTATTAAATTATTTTATCATATCAAAAAGATAATCACTTTTTATTATTTGAATAAAAAATAAAAAAACATCTTTTGCTTGTCCTAAAAGAAGATCAATTTATCTTTAACAATTCATTATATTTTGATTTATCAACAATAACTTACCGGACTTAAAACAAAATTATCTTTTACCCTTATTGCCTTTTATCAATTCAATAATAAAGAATAAAACAATAAAAATAGTCAACATTTTCAAAACCAAATTATGTTTTTACAATTAATTAAAAAAATTATGCTATAAGATAAGTTTGTATTGTTTAAACTTTAAAGTATCTAAGATTAAGATAAAGATAGAACTATAGGATAAACATATTAGAGATAGATTATAGATAATATAGCTCATGCCCATCTACTTGTATCTCATTCCTATTTAAAGGTTTTATGATCAATGAGAATAATAGTTTCTTCTTCTCTATTCCATTGTTAGTCTATTATTTTTCCTTCAACACGCTATTAAACGTACGCTTAATCTTTATTCTTCACCACTACAAAACGATTGTTTTGTTCGAAGGTTGGTTTGTTTCTGAGACAACCAGTCTTCACCCATAGTCAGTTGTATATTGCTTTATCTAGAGTAAAAAGTAGAGAAGATTCAAAAATATTAATTATAGATGATGCATGTATAATTAACAATTAAACAAAATATTAATAGGGAACTGATGGATATACTTTATCTCTGGCTTGGAGAGGGACTACGTTGGGAGGTCTTATAGTTGACCGACGATGGAGCGGTGGCCGACGGGAAGGTGACCGACAATGGGCCGGTGGCCGACGGAAGGTGACTGACGATAGCTTCCCTCTTTTCAGATCTGTACTCAGGTCTGTGTGTGTTCTGAGTTCATATATATATATATACACACACACACACATAGGTATATTAAATATAAATATATAATAAAGATATATTATATTATACTAAAGTCAAATCAAATAAAAGTATTAATAAATAATCAAAAAAGTATTAAAAGACTAAAATACCCTATACATAACCCATTTAACAGAAAATTTTAACAGGGTTAGAAATTATGGACCCAAAGCGTTCTAAAGTGTAAACCACAGGTACCAAATCCATAATTATTTTAAAAATGAACCCAGAGTGTTAAAACCACCAAACCACAGGAACCAAAAATGTAATTAACTCTATTTAATATTAATAAGAATATAATTGAAAAAATGTACAAAAACATTTCTAAAACCTCTCGAAATTAACAAAATAATCCCTCAAAATCGATTAAAAAACTAACAAATCTCTTGGAATCAATTAAAAACACTATAAAAATTCTTAAAAACAGTGGAATTAGGCTAAAAACTTTCCTAACTTTTAATCTACCTTAAAAGTGTCTCCACTAAAAAAATCTTGAATCTACCACTATTCAGAATATTAAAACGACCAAACCAGAAGAATGAAATATGTAATTCACTCTATTTGAAATGAATATAACAAAATAAAAAAGAATAGTAAATAATAAAATCATATTTTATAGGCAATATTTGTCAAACTAGCTGATAAGTTAGCTTATGAACAAATTAGCAAAAACTAGCTTATAGCTAGCTAATGAACAAATTAGCAAAAATGCCAAAAACTAGCTTATGGATATTTGAAATGATAAAAACATAATATTTAATATTAATAAGAGTATAATTGAAAAAATGTGCAAAAACATTTCTATCTCATTATCTAAATAGAGAAAATTCATTTTTTGTTCTCTAAAATGCTCCGACAACATCTATATCTTATTCTCTAAAATAGAGAATCAACGGAAAAACTCCACATATAGAGAATTCTCTATATCTTTGCTAGAAAGAGAGAGAAATAACTTTTTTATTGATTTCACCAATGAGATTTATATGAATATCATTTTGCATAATTAAAAAAAAAGTTTATTGGGATCATAAAATTAATGAATTTTTAAATAATATAATTGATGATGAAATCTCTAAAATAAAGAATCTGTTGGAGTTGAATATAAGTTATTTTAAAGATTTTGACTTTTGGTTTTCTATTTTAGACAAATTTTAGAAAATCTGTTGGAGATGCTCTAAGCTATTTTTTGTTTATTCAAACATGTATACAAAAAAATAAGCTACCTTAGGCTATGCGTAGCAATGCTGGGCTGGGCGGGCTGAAGACCAACGACATGCCGGGGTTGGGCGGGATCCGGTACAAATTCCGGCGGGTTGCGGCTGGGGCGGCTTCCCCACACCGATCTATCCAATCTCTCCCTCTCTCACATTTTTTTTTTCTTTTTTTATAATTGTATTAGATATTTGGTTTGGTATGTTCGGGTACTAACATAGAGGGCTCCAGAGGGCTTATTGTGGGTTTATGGAAAAACTGATATGACGCAGATGTGGCAGTGGGGCTCAGAGGGCTCGGGTACTGATAGCCTTATAAACTATTTTGTATTTACCAAACAATGCCTTAAGGCTATGCATAGCAATGCCGAGGCTGGGCGGGCTGAAGACCGGCGGCATGCCGGGGTTAGGCAGGCTCCGTTACAGATTCACGGGCTGGCAGGCTGCGGCTAGGGCGGCTTCCCTATGCCGATCTATCCGCTCTCTCCCTCTCACATTCTCTTTTTTTTAATTGTATTGGGTATTTGATTTAGTAGGTCCGGATACTAACATAGCGGGCTTTAGAGGACTTATTATGGGTTTATAGAAAAACTGATGTGACGCAGATGTGGTTGTGGGGTTCGGATAGTGATACCTTAGCTAATTTTATAGATGCAAAATTAACGAACGTGGTTCCCTTGAGAAGCCGTTACGTGGACTATCTAAACCTTCGCCTATGTATGACAACACATACACACATACATATAAAGTATCAGCATCGCCGCACTAAATAAAAAAAAAATGGGTCAGGCATTTCGTCGAGCATCTGGTAGGATCCGTACATCTCAACCTCCATCTTCTTCACCTTCTCAGCTCAATAAGCCACTTGATCGCACCCAGCCGCTGCCCCCCTTAGACGATAAGCTTCCTCATGGTGGTGGTAATGTTGGCCCTACTTCCGGTAACTGACTTTTCTCAACTTCAATTCTTACTTATTAATTCCTATTTCAATGAATACCTACTTAGAAACATTACAATTAATTTTGAAACTTTTTGTGTATTACATTTGAACACGGAATACTGAATCATATGCCAATACGCCTCTGAATGTACAAGGAATTTGGGTTGGTAGTCCATGAATTAGTTAGGGTTCTTTGCCCTAAATACCTTTGAAGGAGGTGCTTAATGATTAAGCTTTTGGGGAAGATATGGTGCTTGGTACCGCTTATTGGCCAAATATGAGCTTAAGGGGATACATTATTAAGCAGTTAAATTGGGGCTTTTAAACTTAACTTGTGGTTATCTTGGTGTCAAGACTTCATTTTTTTCTTCTTTTTATGGATTTTGATAGGCGTTATTTCTTCTTTGTCTCATATTGCTCTTTATATACTTTTCCCTGTGATTGTTGTTTCTCAATCCAATGTTGATTTGTTTTTATTTTGTATATTTGAAATTTTGTTATTCGAAAGCTCTTTTTCTAGACTACAATTTGGTACTCTGGCAGTTGCTGAATGATTAAGTGGTCAGAATGATTAGAGGCTCTTATAATATAGTGCATAATGAAATATGGTTGTTTGGTAATTGTTCAGACTTCAGAATGAAGTTAGGGCGCTGAATGAATGGTTAAGGGAGACCCAAGATACAAAATCATTCAGAGGGTTTTAGAATCATTAAGAGACAATTATTTTTTTTCCACACAAGGTTCACCACTTAATGACTCAGAGATTGCATCTTAATGGAACTATTAAGAGGTAAACAAATAGCCCCTAAAGATCTTCTTACCCAAAAAATGGAGATAAATTTGTACCATTTTAGAAAATGTCTTCTTCAACCACCAACCCAAGACTTGTTATTTAACAAGAGAGAGAGTGTTACTTCTGTACAGAAATTGATAGAGTAAGAGATGATGCACTGTACAGTTTGTAAATTGTAATATGTGCAATGAGGACTGAAATGGTTTAAGACCAGCATTCTGAACACATAAAGCCACATATACTATGCCCTTATCATGAACTTGAGTAGTGAATCCATACATTCTAATTCTGGTGTTTAAGGCTGCATAGATTTGTTTTTATTTGCAGTAGAGCTATTTAGTTCACCAAGTTAAATACTTAAATTAACGGTCATTTTCTTTCAATCATAATTTTATGGGCTGTCTCTGAGGGTTAGAGACTTAGAGGTGATGCGACTTCGTCACTAACTTTAATTTTCATCCTATAACATGTTACATAATAATTTCATTATGTTTGAAGCTTATTTCTTACATATCTTCTATCTAATTGATATGTTCTCACTGGTAGCTCTTACATGATTTTGTTAGAGGGTCAACCAAGAGAAGCTGCTGATAATGTAATCGAAGAACGTGATTCCCAATACGATGCCATGCTTAGCCAGATGGTTGGCCGAATTCAGACAAAACCTGGTGGGAAACTGGAGATGGGTGAGGTGAGTTGACAAGACTTGTTTGATATATTCTTGCTCTTGCAACTACTTGTTCATGTCACTTATGCTGGAATGCCGTCCTAGATGGCTAGATCTCCTCTCAGGTCCTGCTTTGGCCTTCTATTGTCATGTATTATTTATTATATAATATTGCTTTTAGAAATGGGAGGTATCTTGTCTTCAACTTACACGACTAAGGGTCTGTTTCTTAACAGCTTAATGAGCTTAATAAGACTTGTAACTTATCTTGTCAGTTATACATGACTGTTTATTAGTGGCTTAATGGTATAGGAAGTGGCTTAGTAAGATTTTAGGGGGAGCTTTATGCAGAAAGCCAAGTTTTTCCATACCCGTCACTCCCAATTAAAAAACACATTTCTTTCGTCTATGAAAAAACCCTCCCCAACAGAAAAAAATTCCGGTCCATGCAGACAGATTAATCTACACAGACACTTTATCCATACAAGACTTAGGGGCTGTTTACTTGCGACTTAATCAGCTTAATGGCTGAAATGGCTTCTTTGTGCAGCCATTTATGGGTGTTTACTTGCGACTTAATCGCAAAGCAGACGTCTTATTGGCTCAGTAGCAAAGGCTATGTTGTCCCCATTAAGACATAACTTTGACATTTCTACCCTTGGACAAAAAGAACACGTCTCCTCCTTTAAACCCTAGCCTCCATGCTTTGCTTCTCCTCATCCATCCCTTGTGAACACTCAGGCCAAGTCTTCCTCTCCGGCAGCAACGCTCCGGCGTTTCCTCGTCGTTCTCTTCCTTCATCCCTGGTGAACTCTCCGGCAAAATCTTCCTGTCCGGCGCTGCTACACTCCGGCGTTTCTTTGTCGTCCTCTTCCTTCATCCCTAGTGAACACTCGGCGAAATCTTTCTCTCCGGCGCTGCTACACTTCGGTATTTCCTCGTCATCCTCTTCCTTCGTCCCTGGTAAACACACTGGCGAGATCTTCCTCTCTGCCGCTGCTCATAGATCCTGTTCTACTCTCATACTTTTCCTTGTCATCCTTTTCGTTCGTCCCTGGTAAACACACCGGTGAACCTGCTCTACAACCGAGGTGCTCCTCCCTTTCCATTTCCTTCAAATCGTAGCCACAACTTTTAGTTTTTGTTTATTCACTGTTTTAATCTGTTGATTATTTATTTTTCCTTCAAACCTGTAGTGGTTTGATTGTTTGATTGTTGGCTCATTGATTTCCTTTGAATCCTAGCCACAACCGACATGTATCAGTTACCTTTATTTTTGGGGTTTTGTTTGTTCAATGTTTGAATATGTTTATTTTTTTTCCTTCAAACCTTAGTGGTTTGATTGTCTGTTGTTTGTTCATCGATTCCTTTAGTGTTCAATGTGATACTTGGGCTAAATTGGTCATTTCAGTTGTTCAGATAAAAAAAGTGAACAATAACATCAGTTTATCCAGACAGACAAATTTATCCATACAGGACTTAATGAAAAATTTGGTAAACATCCCCTTAACGGAAAACCAACCAAACATCCCCTAAGAGAAACTTAAAATACATCTAATTAATGAGTAAAATTCAGTTGAAATAGGTGATGGAGGCATAATATTTGCAGTGCTTATGCTAACTCACAACTCAACTAGACCGTTGTGTGTGTGAAATATTGTCATTGGTATATCTTAAGTAGCTGTTGATATTAGGTGTCTTTGTCTAAATTCTAAGATGTTCTTTGGCTTGAGAGGGTGACTTTCCACTTCTTTTATATTTTTATTATAATCATATGATCCTCAACCTAATGTCCATGTTATATGACCGACTCCTGTTGGAATTTTGGAGTCAAGGCATATAATGTTATTCCTTTCTACATATATTTCTTGGTTGACTCTGTTCTATGATAAATGCTAAGACGATGGTAGTGGGGAGGTTCCTCTTGCACTAGTTATATATTATTCTGCTTTATGGCCTGGTATGATTGCCATAGTTGGTTATGCTTGTAGCCACAAAATTGTTGTTTCGTTAACCCTTTCAGCGTTTGGAGTTTCTGTTAAAGTGTAGATTTGTCAATGGAAGTTTTCCATCTTGGGAGATGTGCTACTTGTACTTGGTTTCTGGTTCTTCATTGGGATTTCAGGAGTAGAATGGTCTGGTTGGATGTATGAGTTATTTAAGATAGTGGTGTATATAGCTTACCATTTTTCTATGTCATGATACAAAGTTTCAACCTGCTGCAAAGTAGTCTAGGAGCTGTTTGGTTCGCGGAATTAGAAGGAATTGGAATGACAAATTCCTTTTTGATGTTCGATTCGCGGAGTGAACTTGATGGAATCCTTTGAATTCCATTAAATTCCACTTAAGGACTTCATTCCTTGGCTTAAGTGAAGGAATTGAATTCCTACCAACCAAATGCATGGTCAAATTGCATTCCAGTTTCTTCAAACTCAAATTCCTTAGATGGATTCCAGTTCCATCAAATTCCATTCTGTGAACCAAATGCTACCTAACTATCCAGTGCTGTTCTATATGCTGCTGTTTCTGTAAGAAGCATGCTGAACAATATAATCCTCTTCGCAGAAAGAGCTAGTGAATATCACCCGCAAAGCAAAAATTTAGAAAAGGGTTTCAATATTTTCCCCAACATTTACAGATGGTAGGGCAGTCAATGTCTTTTTCTCAAAATGTCTAATAATAGTCATATCCAGGTCAAATGGTCTATTAGTTGCAGCAAATTAAAACAGCCTTTCATCACTTCTATAATCCTTCCCGGTTATTCACAACTCATTCTTAATGTTCGACTTGACTCTATGCTCTCCAGCTCCTAACCATTGACTAAGCATGTTATATAGAGGAATTGTGGTCAACAATCTTTTGTCAGTTGTCATATGATACCAAAAAGAAAATACAAATTAGAGTCTGTGGTCTGTATCCATATCTGCAACTATAATGCTAATATTACTGAAATAGTATGATAAAAACCCTTTAGCATTGATGATTAATAACAGTATAGTCGAAATTTGATCTGTATCTGGTAGATCTCTTCTTTGTAACTAAATTCATGCATGGTCGCTCTGCTGTGTCTATATAATTATCTGTTACGTACTTACGTCAAGTGCACACATTTTCTTCTTTTATACGAGGCACTCTTGAAAATTTCTTTATTATGAATGCCTCAAGTTTAGTTATAAGAGTTGCATTAGATAGTTTCTTTCATTGCAAAATATCTATAACGAAGCATTAGGTTTTGTTCTTTTCTTTCCCTTTTGGCTGGGTGTTGACTATAAAACATGGACATACAGGTGGCACTTCATTATTGGGGGGAAAATAATAGACCAGCTTGTTGATTTATTTATGTTGAAGTTGCATAGTAAGTTTAAGGAAATATCTTCTTTATCGATTCGAAATTGCCAATTATTAACCGTCAAAATGCTACTTGAACAGGCATTTGTGGTGGACAAATACAATAGACCCATGCCAAAACTGAGAAATACAACTGCAGAAACCGGCAGATACGAAGAAAGACCCGCTCCCCCAGGAACCTTAAACGTGGCCCAGCTTCGACAGATTATCCTTTTATATCATGGAAAATCCGACGAACATAATGGGCCAATGGATGTCAACCAAATAGCAGAAAAGTTCCGTGTTGATGTTGCTCAGGTTCAACGGATGGTCCAGTTTCTTTCTATGCCTCCAGAAAATGCAAATAAGCAGAAAACGGATCCAAGATAACCCACCCATTATTTACCCATAACAGCATTGTGCTCAACATTACCGTTTTCTCATAGATGATTAAACAGAGAATTTAGAAGATCATACTTGTTCGTGGCAGATACGTGCATCTGCATATAGTCAATAAAAACTCCGACAAGCTAGGGACTTGAGTAAACACAACCTTGTACGAATTTGGTTTCTGTTGATCGTTTTTGGTATGCTGTGAGCTTTACGGTTGAATAACACATTGGCCGACCTGTTGTATGGCAGCCTGGAGGAATGCCTTAATTTTTGTTGCGGTGATTAGTGTCGTTGTAGTAGGGTATCTTTTTGTTGCGTTTTTTGATCAGATTTATGGATTTTATATCAAATGTGAACATGTTTCGGTTGTTAATTTCTTGTTTCTCGATAGAATTTAAGTCTGGTTTCAAGTATGAATCTGTGTCAGTTGATAATCATATCTGGTATAGAGACCCGCAATAGAAACGGTTCTGGAGCTCCACACATGGCTATAATTGGTTATTTCGGGAAAGAGGACACTGGACACGTCTGTCCATATAATACTGAGCTTGGTTGGTCTGGTCAATATAATGCAACGGTGGGAGCTCAAGAAATGGTAAAAGTTGAGTGAAACAAAGCTTCAGTGAAATCTTGTTTTCAAGTGAAGATACGTACAATGCCGGATGTGACACATTTGTGGCCAAATCAAGTTAGGGGCCGTTTACTAAACACTTGGGTAAGCGCTTAACAAGTCATTTTACTTTACGGGAAGCATGTCGCAAGGATCAAGAATCTTACCCGAGTAAGAACGATGGCAAGGATGAGAGTCTTACCGGTTAAGTGAGGGTTGTCATCTCTTACCATGGTTAGCGCTTATCAGATAAATTGTTGCATACGATACCGTTTTTGTGGACTAAAGTCTTACCCTGTAAGTAAGTGATTGTGTTTAATTTTGTTGATAAACACTTACTCGGGTAAGCGTTTGGTAAACGGGGCCTTAGTCTAATTATAATCTTTTAATAGGGTGGGTGTCTTAGGCTATATCCAAACTAATCCCGGCGAATTATGACTTGTAAGAAATCAGCCTTGAGAAATTCAGGGGCCACAATTGTTGCGGGCATTGAACTCTGAGCAGATGGAATATTCAACAACTCTAGTGTTGTAGGTTCTATTAGCTCAAATGGGAATTCAATATTTTAACTTGATGAAGCATGATAATCTCATAATGAGACATTGGATAAGAAGAATCTTTGAAAAGGGAAACAAGTCTTTGAGTTTGGAAAACTATGGAACCGAATAGAGAAAATTTAATTGGGAAAGTAATTAATAAATAATTAAAAATAAACATTTAAAATATACCGGTATGGGGCGGCTCGGGGGATGATGCATCACCCGACCCCTTCCTCGATTTTATCCAAGTGGGGAATACCCGGCCACTATCAGGTAGCTAGGGTGAACCGGGTTTTCCATTAGATTGACGCAAATCACCATCCCTATGAACGAGTCAAAATAGGATTATAAAATTCACTTTTTCTGGTATAATTTCTTCGATTCAAAATTTTATTACAAATTCGGTATTTTAGATTTAAAAACTGAAGATCTAATTTATTTTAGATGTAGAGTGAATTTATATTTTCCAATGATGAAAAGAGATGAAAACTTTTGTCCCCTATTGAAATGAAAAGTCTTTGATTTCTCATACACTTGTTAAACATTTATCTTCAACTCTATCACATGAAAAGTCAACCTTATGCTTTATACATGTAGTTATGCAAGTTATGTTAACATTCACTCTACATGCAAACCATCACTCAAAATATTAAGGACGTTGCTATCCGTACCCTCTCCTATTCATTTTTCACTCACATAAATCCATACCCCCAACTCCGGACCCATCCTGCACACTCACATACACCTATCCATACCCCCAATAATCGGGTATGGATAGAAAATTACAATATTAAAAGCAATGAGAATGAAACCGGTGAATCTTATGCACCAAAATAATACAATACTCTGTAACATGACAAATTGACAATGGGCAAAACATGTAATATTAGGTTTCAGAACACACATATATAGCAACGATAAGTGACCAAAGTGTATGTTCAACGTGATAATTCTAGAGACACGCTTCTCATTGTCGGCCGAGACTTCGGATCTTTGACGATGCATGCTAGTGCGACATTATAAACACGAAGAAGTTCCTTCTGTATCTGCCCATTGGTTGGATAAGCGAGTCGTCCATCCAATACATCTGCCAATGATGTGCTGCTACCGGAAGATAGGTTTAGGGATGACAGGAGGTCTCCAGGATGCTTCCCTCCGATGGTTTCAAGTGCCACCACTCCGAAGCTATATACATTGCACTTTTCAGTCACAACCATTGTACAGGAAAGCTCTGCATGATCATAAAAAGTATCATTACTAAATTTCAAATTTAAATACCATTAAGATTTAAATACTAGACTCAATTAAAATATTTGGAGCAATGTATCCTAAAGTTCCGGCAATTACAGTTTGATTTGAAGAATCAGGGTTGAGCAATCTGGCGGCTCCAAAGTCGGCAACAAATGCTTCCATTTTAAGTTCAAAAGGATGTTGTTGCTTGATATGTCTCGATGAATGATAGGTGGGATGTAATCATGATGCATATATGCCAAAGCCTGAGCTACATCCTTCACAATCGTCACCCTCTTGATCCAATCAAGTTGAACAACTTCTTCAACATTCCTTAGTGCACAAAATAGGCTCCCATTTTCCATGTATTCATATACAAGGAAGTTGCAGTTGGTATGGAAACAAAAACCATAGAGTTTGACTATGTTTTTGTGCCTTAGGTTGGTTAACACTTGGACCTCATTCTTGAGACTTTTGTCTAATGCTGGTTGCTCGGCCTCATACCTATGGAGTTTTTTCAACGCAAATGTTTTCCCATTTGGTAGTTTCGCTTCGTAAACACTACCATAGCCACCGGTTCCAATGCAGTATTTGAGGTCAAAATCTTGTGTTGCCTTGATGAAGTCTTCATATGCAATTCTTCCATCATAATTCAATATGATGCCCACATCTCCATGTCTCTTGATTTCTGTCCGACTTTCGTTTTTGGTAGCCTTCTGATGACAGTGGTACCACACATAACCAAACACTAAGAAGCCCCAAAAGGAGAACCCCGAAATCAGAACAAGGGGAGAAGTAAGAGTATTCCACATTCTAATGTTATATCAATAGTATATGTTTAAAGCAGAAGGGTATATATGATCATACAAGCTACACCACATAGTTCCATTGAGAAGAGGAGACCAAGTCAACAAGTCTTTGTCTCAAAATTTTCTAAGGGTTAGTGTTTGATTGCAAGCCAACTCCATTCAATTATTCAATTGTGGAACATATTTTTTTATAACTCATTCAACGGTCTAGAATTTTAGAAAGACTGTCTATTTAATGGTCAACACTTTGACGTGTTTTTCGACGCTGTACGTCTAAAGTATACTTTATTCATACATAAGGTTGTGTTTAGTAAACGAGCCTTAATTTAAGATAATTGTGTATAATATAGATGACCAGTTTTCTAAGTCATTCTATAACTTGCATGTTAACCTGTTGCAATAACTTGAGTCGACCTTCCTAAAGGTCAAGGGTTCGAGTCTAAGTGTATGCGAGTTTTGCCCCATACAAGTCATTAATTTTTTTTTCTTTAAAAGTGGCGTTATTTCTTTTCAATCCCGACTTGCCAATTATTAACCGTCAAAAGTCAACAGTACGTACTATGACAAGCATTTAAGTTATTTATGGTTAAGTTGCTTGCACTGTTATTAGTTTTTTTTTTCTTTTTAGAACCATGGGAGTTGGGACCGGCTTATGCACACCTTAGACTAAATTGATGAGTTCTTTGCAATCTTTGTGAACTTAATAATAACCAAGTTCTTTGAGCTAAAGTATTATTTCTGCATATATTCTATCTATGAGGATATATATATACTAAACTCATTTAATTTGCTCATTTATATCTAGGCATTCTATTATCCATCATCAATACTAGCACTTGAAATTAATCACTATACAGCAATGAGTATCTTCAATTCCTGCAAATTAAAAACTTAATTGCCACTTTGCATGAAAAAGTCAAAGAAAGTCAATCCTTGTTTAATTTCTAGGGTTTGAAGTTTGATAATGAGTCGCAATTCTCGGTTTCTTATTACAACAAATGGCACCTATTACGACGTCTATTAATGTCCTAAAAACATAATTAAAACCTTAATTAAATTTATAGGACTAAGGGGCCGTTTACTTAACACTTACCAGGTCAATTTATCTTAAAGGATGAATATGACAAGGATCGACTAGAATCTTACCCGGTAAGAGCGATGTCATGAACCGACAGTCTTACCTGGTAAGTGAGATCGACAATTCTTACCCGGTAAGCGCGTATTATGTAAATTGTTGCATACGATACCGTTTTAAGAGACTAAAATATTGTTCGATTTTACTAATTAGTGCTCACTGGGTAAGTGTTTAAGTAAACGGCTTCTAAAATATGAGAGTCCCATCTAAATTCTGAAGACATTATTATAGCTGAGTTGTTAAGACAAAATTAAGGGACGTAACACCCTTTATATTTATGAAACAAATATAAGGGTCTTGCAGTACGTAACACTAAAGGCGTCATAATTGAGTGTAAAGTAAGACACTTTTTTTTGTGGCCGCAAAAATATGTTTCTCTATTATTACATTTAGCACATATCCACCTCCCATTAAGTAGTTTTATAGGAAGTTTTATTAGTCTAGTAGGTCCTATAAGCAAACGGCTTTGTAGCCCAGTGATATTTGGAGTGTTTATAAGGTGTTTCTCTTCGTTGTGGTTGTGGGTTCGAGTCCCGTCGTGGACAATGGTGTAGATTTAGAAGTAGTGGTGTAGATTTAGGAGTACATTAGTTGGGTGTGCGCATAATCTGCGGTTCAATAAAATAAAATAGGTCCTATAATCTTTTGAGTAAACTACAAATTTGGTCCCTATGGTTTGGCAAAAATAACGGATTTGGTCCCTAGAATTCAAAAAATACAAATTTGCCATCGTAGTTTGCAATTTTACCCGGTTTTCGTCCCTGAGTTTAATGGTCGTTAAAGAGGTCAGTTAAGTCAGGGATATTTATGTCTTTTTTCATTTTTATTTTGTTTTTGCTTTTAGAAAATAAACTCAGGGACCAAAAGTGATGTTTACTCTTCTTCTTTTTCCCCATTTTCTTTCTCATATCTTCTTCTTCTTCCAGACCACCCATTTTATCCACTACCAACACCACCACCCACCACCCATTTTATCCTCCACCACCACAAC
>LUCG01131868.1:0-11936 GCA_001633085.1 Carthamus tinctorius
ACTGTTCATGAACAGTAGCTACCGACATTTGCAGAAATTACATTTTAGCCCTAAAATTTATAATATTTATTTACCTTATACGTTTTAGTTTCTATATTTCATTTTACGTTTTAGTCGTATATTGTATATTGGCTAAAATATGTTAAAGTGTCGGCAGCTACTATTCATTATATTTCATAAATTCATGTTCCTACTTATGATCAAATATATCATAGTTAACCCGGCGCGAAGCCCGGGGTCATAACAACTAGTTTTCTAAATGTTACATAAATTATTTTCTCTGATCTTTGACAATCCTATAATAAAAAAAAGGACAAAGAAAAAAAAGCTATTAAAAGAAAAAATGATTATATCACACAATCCGATGACCAATATGGATTGTGAGTTTTCTTTTTTCTAAAAGTACTTGCCACCTGTCATCTTCTTATTGATTGATTAATAACTTTTTCAAGATAAACTTTATTACCTTAAAACGATTATTTAACAAAAAAATAAAAAATAAAAATTATATCAAAATTCATGTTTTAAAATTCTTTACAAATAGATACCAATGTATTGTTTGGTAAAAATAACTTAACTTATTTTGTGTATATATTTGGTAAGACCAAAAATATCTTATAAGCTAGATTTTTAATAAGCTACTTTGAGTAGCTTATGAAAAGTTTTTTGTGATTTTTTTTTCAATTATACCCCTTATTAATATTAACTATTATTAATTAAAATATATATTAATTATTAATAAATAATAAATAATTATTATTAATAAATATTAATTGTGTAATGCCCCAAATTTCATAATTTGTTTTATTGGCGTTAAGTATTATGTTGGTGTCTTATGTAGTATTTTTAGGACTCTATGGGCTGTTTGGCAACTTAATAAAATTAGATAGGGGAGAAAGCCCAAACTCTTTAAATTTAGTTGGCTTTTTGATTAAGCTAGAGATAGAGAGAAATTCGGAATTTGGACAGGATTTTGCAGTCGTGGGAGATCGGTCAATACTCTCTCGTTAACCGTTGGATCGTCGTGAAATTTGTGCAGTAGCTTCACGACTCATGGTTCTTCAATCGACCGAATGGATTGATCATCGGAAGTTCCAGTAGGGAGCAGCAACCGTCCAGATCTTACTGAAATTTCCAGAAAATCGATTTTTGGTGATTTGGGATTTTCGGTGTGTGAGACCAAATTCTTGAAGGACATCAAAGGAGAATCAAGTGTTAAGTTGTAAATCATCTTAAGGTATATGTTTAAACTCTTTTTGATTGTTGGATTATGTTTATAAGGGATGGAAGGTAGAGTGATAGAAATGGTTGATTTGGGTGTTAAGCAACCTTGTGTTTGTGAAAGTGTTATATTGCCAGCATCGCAGACAGGTGGGTACATTAACTCACATCTATATGGATCATGTTTGGTAATTGCTTATAAATGCTATGTGGTGGTCAGGTCTGGCATGTAATATTATGATAGGACTCATTGTAGTGGCACGTGGCCACCGTGAGGACTAGCAAGACAGATGACCTGGTACCAGTGTCAATTATATTCCTTAATGGTAATGAGCCGTAAGGAAGTTGATTAGAAGCATGTCCAGTCTTGATGTATGCATGTGATTATATGAATATGATGTAAGTTTGTGCTCACTAAGTTTTATGCTTAACCCTTTGTGATTTAATGTTTTCAGTGGCAGGTACCTCTGCTGATATAAAGGGAAACGCTCAGGCTTGATGCTCAGGATTGGGAAACAACTCAGCAAACCTTTGGAAATTTGTTTTGGAACTAAACTTAATTTGGAAGCGTTTTTACTATTCCGTTGTAACTAGTTGGTTGTTTAAAGTTTTTTTTAGACCATCAAACTTTTGTATCGTTTACTTTATGGACCTCGCTTTCGTTATGTAAAAGTTACTTTCTGTTAGATATTATGTTTAAAGTATGGGGATGCTACAAATTGTTAGTAATTAAAATTAATTATTAATTAAATTAAATTATATATTATTTATTTTCAATGTTATTAATTATATTAGATATTATTTAATATGCTTAATTATCAAAAAATAAATATAACAAATTTTAAAATGTTATATAGTTAAAACATGTTAAATACTTTAATAACAAATGTTAAATTTAGGACGCATGAAAACTAAGATCCATATCTTAGGCCACCGCACCGCAATACGGGTTCCATGCAGGTTCAACGAGCGGGCACAACGGGTTGGTGGTACGAGGGGCCCGGGTGAGGAGGGTGGATTTTCAAATCCGATCCTCTCTATCTCCTTTTTTCTCTCTTTCTTATATATATATATATATATATTAATTAAAATAAAAAAAAATAAGATAAAGATTGGGCTAGTAAAGATAATGGTATTTCGCTTTAGGATAAAGAAGGTAGGAAAAAAAAGTTGACGTGACACTGAGTAAGATCAGGGTTCATCAGATTTAGAAGGTTGTGATACTCATCATAATTTTAGTTACTTTAGATGTGATATTTTAACATTTATGATGAAGGGACAGTTCAAATGTGGACTACTAAAATCGGGTCACGTGTCATATTCAGATTCAACATACTATGTGGCGCGCTCTCAACTGTCCTCGTTAAAAATGAAAGTGAAAGGGTTCATATTTAATCTTGACCCTGTGATAAAAATATATATTATATATGAAATGGAACCAAAGTAACTTTAAAAAATTAATGTTCCTGAAATTCAAATAAATCAGGGGAAGTTGCTAATTGTTGATCTGGTTTCCATGAGAAGAATTGCGTTTGATTCACATTTGTAGTCTAGCTAGCTTCCTCAACAAGCAATAATGGCGGCAATGGCAATCAGAACCACCGCCACATTCTTCTGTAGAGGGATGATGATCCGGTCATCGGCGTCGTCAACCTTCATCCGCACGCATGCTCTTGGCATCGCTACTCCCTTTTGCTTCATTTCCCTTTCAATAAGCTACACTCCACTCCGATGTGTGGTAGGATCAGACTCCGGCGGCAAGGCTTCGGCACGGATGTCTCAGCTTCAGCAGCTCCTGCGCGACGCTAAGGAGAGATCTGCCGGCCGAGATGAACCTATCCCAAAGATCACTCTAGGTATAAAACTAAACAAGTATTTCCAAAGTTCTAACTTCAAACAGAATGCATTATTCACTATGTTATATTCCCTTTAGATTTTGAATTCTGCAAAATGATGCCTAGACTCAAATGACAACCTGCTAGTTGGATGCCTGTTTTAATAAGTAAACTCGAATGTCACCTTCGCTTTATTAAGGACAAACTTCGTGAAAATGTATCTAACTTCACCCGTATTCCTATTGTGTTTATCAAACTTCAAATTGTGCTATATACTTTAAAAAAGGGTTTACTTCAAGAAAGTGTATCCAACTTGTCACGAGAAGTTATTGTATGTATTGTACTTCCATTTGTTCCATTTAGTGTATCAGAGTTTAAGAAATGGTCATTGTATGTATCCAACTTTATCAAAACCTATCGTTTTAATGTATCCAACTTGACACGAAAGTGTATCCAACTTGTCACGAAATACATTAAATGTTAGGTTTTGATAGTTTTGATACACTAAACGAAACAAATGGTAGTACAGTACGTGCAATAACTTTTCGTGACAAGTTGGATACACTTTCGTGAAGTAAAACCCCTTTTAGAAACTACAATTGTATATAATTTTTTACTTCAAATTGTGTTATTGCATGTAAAACTTTAACCAGCGTCAGATGTTAATAGGTAAAATATTATACACAATTGCAATTTTTAAAAGTGTAGTACATGCAATAACACAATTTGAAGTTGGATATACACAATAGGAATCCGGGTAAAGTTTGATGCATTTTCATGATGTTTGTCCTTTACTTCACAAAAGTGTATCATACTTGTCACAAAAAGTTATTGTATGTACTGAACTTACATTTTTTACCTTTTAGCGTATCAGAACTTTAAAAAATGATCATTGTATGTATCATGTTACCTACTAAGCAGGTAACGGGTAATATTCTTATTGTATGTACTGAACAATTTTCTTATTGTATATACCGAACTTTATTTTTTATTACCATTTAGTGAAACCCATAAACAAAATGAAGAAAGTATTCGATTTTGCTTGATTTGGTATAGAATCTTGCAATTGTTTATGTGACTAGGATCAATTTTAGATGCTTAATCTTCTCTAGTATTCGATTTTGGCAAATTATTGGAGAATTGATTCGAATTTCTAGGGTTTTCAGTTTTGTGAGAAAAATTGAATTTCTAGGGTTTTTCTTGTTCATTCGATTTCTGGGCTCAAATCGATCATGGGGTTGTTTGTTTTGGATCGATTTTGATTGCTACTCATCCCTATTTCTTCAATTTCATTCCTATAATCCGGTTTGCGATCAATTTTTGGGTTCTTGAATGGGTTTATTTCACAAAAGTATCCAACTTGTCACGAAAAATTATTGTATGTACTTGACCGGTGCCACATCAGTGGGTAATCTGCTATAACAGGTAGGATACATATAATGATCATTTCTTAAACTTCTGATACGCTAAAAGGTAAAAATGGAAGTCCAGTACATACAATAACTTTTTGTGACAAGTTGGATACACTTTCGTGAAGTAAACTCTTTTTTAATCTGGATGGAGATTTTTTATGGCAGATGTTGCCGTTGCTAAGCAACCAGAGTGACATACCTCCTTTTCAATGATTTGTCTTCAATTAGTCCTTGTGCTAGAGTAAGTTTGCTATGGCTCAAGCCTCAAACAACTACACAATACGTGTGTACATAACTACATATCACAGAAGATTTTTTGCTGCATATGTTGCTTATCATGTTAAATACAATTGGATAGTGGCTCTATTGATCCATATGTATATTTGCTTCAGGTGCTAGCCTTTCCTCATAACTTCCATTTTTGTTATTTAGATCATGTCAGTGTGAGCTTTGCTAGGAGTGGTGGGCCTGGAGGGCAGAATGTTAACAAAGGTTTACTATCTTCCAATTCTTTCGAACGGATTGCCTTTATCTTTGCAACCTTACTCTTTTCCTTTTTATGCCAAAATTTCTGTTTGATGATTAATCATTTTGTTTGCAGTGAACACCAAGGTTCATATGCGGTTTAACATAAAAGAGGCATATTGGTTAAGTGAAGGGGTGAAAGAGAAGATACTGCAGATGGTTAGTTTGCTGTTACTCTTCTAACTGTTCTTTTATTTATAATACTGTGGTTGTTGCTTCTTGGAAATCAAAGGCCTATCATGCCATGCCTTTTTAGGTTAATTTTAAGACCATATATGCACCTAAAGATGGTTGCCATTGGAGATGTATGCTATCTTGTGACAATTGCTGATTTGCATATAATTGCTTCAGTTTGCGATGTAGTTGCTATCTACGGTTGTAGATGTGAGTGTACCTTCTCTTTGCATCACAACATGATCTGGTTTCAACCAACCTAGTCTTGGTCCTACAATTCAAATGTGATAACTGGTCTGGATCCTAACTGGTCTTTCCTTGGGCCTTGTCTAGAAATTCTGATTCTTTTAAATGTCATGCATTATATATATATATATATATATATGCACACACACATTTATATGTGTGTATATGATTGTACTAATGTGTACATATGTGACATGTAAAACCAAACCAAACGGACCCACTAAATCTCCCTGGAAAGTAGGGTGTGGCTAGAGATGTACACAAACGTGACCTCTACCCCAAAGGGTAGAGCGGTTGTCTTCGTGAAGACCCCCGACATGTGCAATCGTGTGAGCAAACAGGTAAACAGAAGTAGGGATTAGCACCTGTATGAAGCACGAGAAAAATAAATAACAAAAAGTAATGAATAGGTACCGATGAAAACGCACAAAAGGTAAGGCAACGCTTGCCCACACAGAACAAGCAAGGCAAAAAGGCAAAAACACACCCTCCCAACCTGTCCAACTCTCTTTTGCCCAACTAGCAATAGATCCCCACACCTACTTTGCTACCTTAGTCCTCCATCTCCGAGTACTGCCATACTAGCCATGAACCACCCTCCTCTTGGCCTCCTATCCATTTTCTCTCCTAATTTCAGCTCATACCCACTATCCCCGTTAAATAACTCCGTTTTGACGACCTATCAAAAAAGTCCAAAAAAAAAAAAAAAGGATTTAATGCATTTAACGGACTCATTAATGCATTTAACAACCCATTTAATGCATTTAACTTACACATTTAATGCATTTTAAAGCATTTAACGGACTCATTAATGAATTTAACAGACTCATTTGCATTTTGACAGACTCATTAATGTATTTAACGGATCTATTTAATGCATTTAACAGACCTATTTAACGGAGCTAGTGTTTGACCGTCAAATTTTTGACTTTTTATGGTAGGTCCGTTGAAACGGAAACAGACCTATTTAACGGAGAGAGTGGGCATGGGCTGAAAAATGGAGAGAGAATGGGTAGGAGAACAAGGGTGGGGTGGGTTCTTTGCTAGTACGGCGAATTGCACGATCTATATCGTCGGAAATATATAAATCCGCCATGCTCGGCCTCAATTGCTGTTCGATGTCCTCCTCGGCCTTCCCTCCTCACCTCCTAAACTGTCACTCTTTCCACTCTACTCGCTGGTGACTCAACCGGTCTCCTACAAGAAGAACTTGATCACTATGATGTTGTGCATGTATCAAGAGCTTGTGATTTAGTTTCTTTTACTTCTTCTAGAAATATAATATTGCAATCAGTTTCAAGAAAGAAATCAAAAGCTACATCTATTCCAAGAGAACTAGAACTATACACAACACAGATGTTGGAAGTATTACAAACTTGATTATGATAACTTATGCATGAGAATAAGTTTTGTTGGTAGAATTGCTACATAGTTTATCAGGACCGCTGCTTCTTTGGCTGATTTTTCCTTTGGCTATATGATCATCAGAACATCTTCTTACTGTCGACAGCATGTCCTGTGACCAGGCAAAGAAGCGAATCAACAAGGATGGCGAACTTGTGGTTTCTTCAACAAAGACCAGAACACAGAAGTAAATTCTGTCTTATATGTTTATATAGAGGAAGGTTCATGCGAGAAGCATATCAATTTAAGAGAATGTGAGAAGCAATCTCAGCCACACNTGAGATTGCTTCTCACGTTCTCTTAAAAAGTTATGTTTCTCATTTGAACCTTTCTCTGTTTATATATTGTTCATAAACCAAAAGTTACATGCTTAAAACTGTTTCCTTCTTCAGGGGCAATATTCAGGATGCATTGCAAAAAGTTCAGGTATTATTACTTGGAATCTTCCTCTATATGAACTTTTTTCATTTTAATGAAATAAATATATAGGAAATCGTTGATGCTGCATGCTACGTCCCACCACCGCCATCGGAAGAACAAATGAAGAAAATTACCAAATTGTAAGTCCTCACTAGATTTACCCTCATTTTCTTCTTTCTCCCTTTTTTTCTGATATGCATACTACCATGGGCTTCAAGTTTTACTGTTTCCTATTTTGCCCAACAGAGCTGCCATATCAGAGTCAAGAAGGCTGCATGGCAAGAAGGTCCTTTCACAAAAGAAAGCATTCAGAAGAAGCCGAGGCCGTTAGGACTAAATACCCTCAGAAAGGCTCAGTTTCGACCTGCATATATTACGTAAGATCACATCAGTAACTGCTCCCATGAATCACTTTTTTGCACACAATTTTTAGAGCTTTTTGGTCCATCTGAATGTTCTTCATTCATTTTTCGGTTGCCTAGGAATCAAATACACTTGCACAGAAAAAACAGCCAACAAACTTCTATTTAAATGGGCTGAAAACTTTCTATGTGAAGATGTAATTTCATGACAGTTGCTCAAGGAGTCACCAAAATTTCAAGAACTATAGGAAGTCAAGATTCCACTAGGAAATATAATTGGAAGTGAAAACAAGTAGAAAAAATCCCTTGAACAAATGATGCTTAGAGTAGAATGTTAAAAAGTTAGCTTATGGCTAATCAAACAAGATATCTTCCTTGCCGCAATAGTATTCATAAGTTCATCGCAAACCAATTTCTAGCCTTTAATGGAGCCGTTATAAGCAGTGTCGAGAAAAATTTCAGCATGGAGAACATGTACGAGATGAGCATGAAGTGGTTCACCAATCTATCGACATGCTAAGGGTTATCTACACTCATATAGAGTTTGCACGCTAACACAAAAGTGTACTTCAAAGAGGGAAGATCCTGACTTCCCTGGGTGGTGCGCAGTCCCTTTCCAAGTGATTGCGCTCCATACAGTCCATTTCGGAGATGTAGAGTTTTAGTCTTTTAGAGCTTCGGGTTTTAGAATAAAGTTACGTGTGATTATATTTCACCGGATTATTTGCAAATTCCGGGAAAAGCAAGGCCTTTTTCATCAGCTGCGGCCACCACGACGTAAAAAGCTTGGTCTTGTCCGTAAAGAACTTATGGCCTCTTTCATCAACTTATGAAAAGACCTCCATTTTCTCTCCAAACAACAAAGGTTGCAGGACATCCGATGAGTGCTTGTAATGTTCATTCTGTCCGAAACAAACCTTTGAGCACCTAACTCTGCAAAATCCATGTTTAATGGTTTCCTGACAAACGGTCATTCGCTCGATCCAAGTAGATTCGTCTCGTTTCTCGAGTGTTTTCTGCGGATTATGAGAAAAAAGAAAAGTGGAAATAAGGAAGGATTTGGGCAAAAAGTTGATTACCAGTGATAAGCATTATTATTTAGTGTTTTTTACACATCTTCCGTCGTGTTTAAATAGGACTTTTAGTGTTTAAATCCCAAATTGTGTCAATCTTTCCCCCTTTTTATCTCTTCTTGTCTATATGGAGCTAGGAATTGTGATTCATATGTATTGCTTATGGATGATACTGATTCGGATATATTTTGGCAGACTTTTGATGTATAGGGCATGCTACAGCATGGATTGGGCAGTAGCCGACAGCAAAGGAGGTAGAAGAGAAGACAAAGCTAGTTGGCTGTGGAAATGGTTTTATCCACCTTGGATTTAGTATTTCTTTATCTACTGGTTATTTGCCTAAAAACTCTTGGTTTCAACCTTTTGTTAACATGTCTAACTTTGTTGACTATTAGTTAGCCTTTAGTAGTTAGTTTAATGGTATTTTGTGTAACTAAACTCTAAGTGAAAGTTAGATTTTACACTTTTGATCCCCCTTCATCTACTATAAATATGGAGTTTGGGGTAGCATTTATGATCCATCCTACGACTCAGTTTTCAGCTGTTTTCTCTTTCTCTCTACCTACTCTTAAGTAATATAATTAAGCTTTTCGTATAACCTTAGAGGTTTTGTCATAGTGCTACAACATTTACCTGTAGTCCTTACTTACAAAGTCTTTCTTACTCTGCATCTTTAATTTCCGGCATTCTTATTATGTCTTTTAACTTCCTACATCTCTGAGTTACTGTTCCATTGCATTGTTATTTTCAGAAGTTCCTTACCTTCAATCGTTGATTATCATCTTTTATTTTTAATGCAATATTAAAGTTTGTGTTAACTTAGATTTACATTCCTTATCCTTTAAATTCTCATCTTCAATTTCATTCACTTTAAAGTGTTTTCGTACCTTTGCATTTAATTTCAGTCATGAGTAGCTAAACTCTATTGACTTGGATGTATGATTAAAGACGAGATTCTTAAACAAAGGAAAGTAGGGTGACTTTTTGGTAACAATTAGGTTTTATCATTTCATCTTAAATCTTTTACATTGTTAACACTTCTTGATGAATTGATTATCCTATGAGATGTTCGAGTGCCATGATCTTGGAAACAAGTCATTGATAAGCACGTCAATTTGAACATAGGAAGTAGGTTTGAGAAAATCACTTTTTTGACTATTACCATTGTTATTGTCATTCTTTAAATTGATTTAGTTTCTTTTGGTGATCATTTGTTAAGTGTTTAAGTGAGGTACCTTTAGAAATAAGGTATTAGTTACATCTACACTTAGATGATATGAAATTTGGTTCAAAAGATCAAATTGTAATAAAGAGATTTATTAATTCTTATGTTTTTTGAGAACCCCATTAAATTATTATCTGGTTTGATATCTTACAGATATGTGTAGCTAGAAAATTAGTCTTGAGAGGATTCATTTCAAAACAAATGATAAAGCTGTTTGTTATCAAAAGCATGCTGCAACATCCCTACAACATGAACCTACCAGAACTTGTATTAAGGTCTCATCCCAAGTCTTACATCCTTGATTTTCTTAATTCTTTTTAAGTTCAAATAATCAACCAAACTAAAGATATTTTTCAAAATCGCTATCTGAAATCATTTCTTTCATCATACTTATAAGGACAACGTTTTAGTTAAATTCATGAGGACAATATTCGGTAAACTACCACTTTTATTACTTGAAAATGAGACATGCTTTCAATTAGTATACTTGTTTTTTTGTTCCATTTGGTCTAAGGTGTTTTCTAAGTGTATGAAAAGAAAATAGCTCTTCAACCGGCAACCCCAACTGGCTCCTCTTAGAACGCACCTCTAAGGACAACAATATAAGGGGACATTTTTAAACTAATTATTGACTTTTTCCAAATCAAAAACTTGAAAAGACGGTCATAAACATGTCAGTGCTATCTTTTGACCGTTAAAGGTATCTGTAAAATCCATATAACAAGACCAAATTCTCCTTAGTTCAGTTGATCTCTTAAACAACTCTACAAGTTGTTTAAAGATTATAAACTAAGAAATTATTTCCCTCTTTCAATGTAGGACAAATCTCACTGTTGAAGATTATGTAATACAACATTTTTTCTTTCTACTGAACAAAATAGTCTAAGATTTCACAAACATCCTTTTCACAACTTGCGAAATTTACCCTTTTGAATTATAATACGATTATGTTGGAGCCAGCTTGTGAAATGGGCACGTTACTTTGCGAAATATCGTTTTGGCTCGTGAAACCCCTTTAGTGGTTTGCAAAATGGTCCGACAGAATCATACATTTATTCATAAAAAGTAGATTTATTCAAAAGAAATCATACCATATAATTCAAACTTCGATTTCCAATCCGTAACCAACAAGATGAAATGAAAAGGTTGTATAATAAAACAATAACCAAAAAATATTTTACAAACAAATAAACTTAGCATTTACATGAACAATCGAAACTTATGGTTGATGTACAAAGTTAACAAACTAACAGGAAGTTGATAATAAAGAACGAAGAACTTGAGCATGAAAAGCTGCTGAAAACTTGTGGCAAAAACGATTTCATTTTTCTCAAAGAATGCTTCAAGAAGTAGTGGTGGAAGAGAGTCATCACCGAGCGGTTGTTTGTCTGAATCGTTACTTTGTGGATCAAGAGGAGGCTGACCCTTGTTGCTGGAAGGGCTATCGGGGTTTGGAGCATCATTGGTGTCTTCTTCATCATCTTTTGGTTCACCGGAGCCACCAGCACCGCCGCTGCCACTGCCACTGCCGCCATCACCATCACCACCACCACCACCACCATCGGCAGCCTTTGGGATTCCTGGAACGAGGTCTTCTCGAGCTTCTACACCAACCCGTCTCAGGTGTAACTGCCAACATGTTAAGTTAGAACTTGAGGTTTAGCATATGATATTTCAACTTCCATCATCATTTCACAACAGACATATAGCTATCAATATCATATCTTAGATGCATGCATACCTTTAAAATATAGAACATGAATACCTGATCTCACTAAATTACCTAAATGATCCAATACACACACACACACATATATAAAGATATGATATTAGAGAGAGGGAGAGGGAGAGGGAGNTGTTTTGTTTTTATGCACGTGTGCATGTTACAAATTACTTGTATGTATATGTGCATACAATGTAGGGCTATGAGGGTGTTCCTCAGCTTTTCATTTTATTTGCAGTTTTCCCTTGAACTTTACATATATATATATATATATATAGTATTAGGTTCAAATGAGAAGTGCTAAAAAAATGCGAAG
>LUCG01131935.1:0-18749 GCA_001633085.1 Carthamus tinctorius
TATCTAATTACTTAAACATAAATCATCAACAACTATTGGGTTTATTAAGCTTCTCTTTCTCAACTTC
Organism: Carthamus tinctorius; assembly: GCA_001633085.1. Taxonomy (NCBI): domain Eukaryota; kingdom Viridiplantae; phylum Streptophyta; class Magnoliopsida; order Asterales; family Asteraceae; genus Carthamus; species Carthamus tinctorius. The sequence goes on from LUCG01131935.1 coordinate 68, forward strand.
TTTGTCATTTTGTCCCACATTTGATCGTTTATGTTAGTTAATTCGATTAAAATTGGATGAATTGATGAAACTGATATGATCGTAAGATCATAAGTATGCTGATCGATCCTTTTATTCGGTTATATAATCGAAATACCGCTGTGAAAATTTTATCTATTTGTCCGCTCTACGAAGAAACACTTTGCGTCGTCCTTATGGGACCGTAGGAGCATAGTTGCCTGAAACAAAAAATAAAAGATAAAATTAATAGATGGGTTGTTTTGGTAGATGATAATTTTGATCTTTATTGGCAGCCATTGGCAAAGGAGGTAGGCATAAAAGTGGTTCCTACCTTCAAGATTCTTAAACAAGGTAAGACTGTAAAAGAAGTTACTAGGGTTAAGTTTGATGATTTAGTTTCTGATATGGAGGATGTTAGATCCAGTTAAACAACTATAATGTTAAGAATTTATATGTTTCAAATTGATTATCCCAAGACTATTCAAATGCTGCCTTTCGTTTATGCCTAAATAATATTTCCCTTTTAAGTGCTTAAAAATTAAAATACACCCATCATTTAAAAGCAAGTCTCGAACTTATAACCATTAGTTAAATCTTTGGTTTATCATATTGTTAATATGTAGTCTCCAAAGGACAACTGACAAGATTAATTAGTACTTATGTTAAGTTCCACTATTTTGATTGGTTTTCCGTAGCCCTAAACTTAAACAAAAGAATCACACTAAATTTTGATATCATGCATTACGGGCTAATGTAAATGTGGATATGAGGGAGTAACCGAGTAAGTTTGATTTATGGTGATAACTTGATGACCATTTTATGCTTACTCCATCTTAGCCCATCTCATTTTGTCAACTTATATCTCATCAAATTTGACATGGATTTTGTTTTCTTTTTCGATCAATTTGAATTTACTTTTTTTTTAAATTTAATTTTAAGCTCCTTTTGTCCATACCATGTCCTGCCAAAAGTAAGATCATGGGAGGCTTTGGAAGAAAGGTTTTGAACAAGAGCCGGTCTCGAACTAGATTCAATGCTCATTTCTAAGATGAATCCCAACTCGTGGATCTCTATTCATCCACATAATTCCAGTCAGGCTTGGTTGATTTTATTAGAAAAGAAAGTAGGACCATGTTGATATATATGTTTTTTTTTTTATAAGGTTCATCTGGGTCATTTTTACCGAGAGCTAAAGCATGCTCCCCTGGGATTAATACTCAGTGGTCCCTGGTTGCTCACCCCTGGATTCGAACTTGGGTTGGTCGTTACACCTTCCACAAGCCTTAACCGGTAGGCTGCTCCATTGGGGTTTGTTGATATATATGTTATAGACTTCAATATGGCTATCTATATTTTCTCAAAAGTTTAGAATCTATAAGTCTACAACAAATTGTGCTTGCTTAAGAATCCATTTGAAGCCAAAACATAACTGTTTATTGGAATGGAGGAAACATATATAATATTCACTCTTAAACCCGTTCTTAATTAGCAATTAAGTTTTAGTTACATTCCAGCTGCATAACATTGTATTTTTACCGAAATAGCTAATTTTTGTCTGTATTCTATGCAACTTTGAAAGATCATTATACTCTCTTCTATGTTCCAACTGCTTAAATTGTGTCCATTTCTTTTGAGAAAAGATTTGGAGATTTGTTTCATCTGTTAGTAAAAAAAATACTATGTAGCATTTGGATCCAACTTCATTTCCCATACATATGCAAGTTATTCATTTCTTGTTCAACCCTTTTTGTTTCTATTGGTTATAGAGTTTTAGTGTAGGATGCAATTTACATATATTTAAGTAAATTTCATAATGTTCCCATGGACGTTTCGTTTTTGTGGTGTTTCTGTACAACAAACTTTCTATCGTGTGTGCTTCATACTGAGAATGAAACGTTTAAGATCTCCGTACATCTCACCCTTTCTGAGCCTTAGGGACTCGAACTCGATTATTATTATTATTTTTGTGTTGTTTGAAATGAAATGAGTAGATATTGTTGTGTTTTTGAGTTTGCAATCGATGATAATGTGTGTACAGGAGCAACAAATGGTGGTGCCTGGTCATCGGACTTGAACCTCCAGAAGGAACTAAATTGACATATCCCAACAGCAGTTGCGTTTGGAGGATTGTGTATCGGTGCGTTGACGGTTTTCTTGTATTTCATAGTTTTGGGACTGGACTGGAATATTGCCCGCGGTTATAATCAGATATCAATACTTTTGAGAGTTTCGAGAAGGAGAAAGCGAGCAAACAAGGGTCGTTCGGGTTTTAAGTTTTTTTTTTTAAACAGACAAACAGCATTGTACTTTATGAACCCGTGGGCAGGGGGGCCGGCCAATATTTTTGCCTAGTATTATACATACAAAGAGTTGGATTATGTGAGATTTTATGAAAATATTTATGTCTTAAGATGTTTTATTTTTTCATCTTTTGACATAAAAAACGGGAACCTTCAATTTACCTAGCCATTTCTCACAAAAACTAAGGAACTTCATCATGTTCATCTACCATGATTTTATTACCTTATCTTTACATTCATGAACTCTCAACTCAATCACTATATAATTTATTAAAGTTTCAATCATGATGAAACAAACAGGTAAATAGAGGTAGATGAAATTTATAATACCCTTGGATGAAGGTAGATGAATATCTAAACAAACTTGTATATTTCATATTGTACATCTCATAGTGTTTGTTCTATATGCAAAACAATATATGAAAATCGGTTTACACAATTTTTTACATTTTCCCATATATATAAGGGTCAAATCAAATAAAACCGTCTAAAACTTAGAAATTGTAAAAAGCAATTCAACATGTTGTTTTATAGATGAAACAACCACTACTAAAACACACACTCATACTCACACACAAAAGATGAAACGTAGTGTTTTTTTCATAGATGAAACGTCAAAATGTTTTTTTGTGAAAAATACTAAATAAGTTTATACATAAAACACACACTCATACTCACACACAAAAGCAAAACATGTGAAATCAAATGAATAATATATAGCTCGAAAATCAAACTCATTTGTTGATTTTGGTTGATTTCACAGGTTCGGTTTTTTCGCTTGTCTTGTTTCACCTAGAAACAATATATGAAACTGATTTTCACGATCTCTAACTTTTAGTGGGTTTCTATTCGATTTGTGATGTTATATCATAATATAAATGACGTTTCAAATAGAAAAAATATAAAAGTTGAAAACGTGAAAAAACTAAAGAAAATGTATAATAATATAGATGTCAAATTAAAAATAACAAAAGGCTTGTTTTTGTCATAATTTAATAACAAAAATGCCAAAATAAGGAGCTCCCACGACTTTCTATGAGTCGCAAGGAAAACAGTGCAACCCATAATAAGAAGTTGATTTCTTATCCTTCCATGATTCCTTATTGCCCTACATTAATCTAGATTATCTTAGAATTAGTTTTATCTAAATTATTTTATTGTTTCCTAGCTAGTTTAGAATAGGGTTTAGTTCAGAGTGTATCCAACTTGTCACCAAAAGTTATTGTATGTACTGGACTTGAAAATTTTCCTTTTGACGTATCAAAGTTTAAAAAAAAATTAATTGTATGTGTCCAACATGTTATAGCAGATTACATGTTGAGGTGGCATCGATTTTAGTGACATGGCAGCTGACTGGATGCTTACTTGTATTTTTTGTGTTTTAAAATAATTGCAAATTAAATTAAAAATAAAAACAAAAAAAAACATATATGCTTTTCATTTGCGATTCCAGCAACCCTAAGTCCCTAACCCAAAACTCTCCATTGACAAACCGCCGGCCGCCGCTACCACCAACGTCGCGATCACCACCTGAACTTTTACCACAGCGTCACCATCACCGACGTTGTCTAGCCTTCCCCAGCCACCAATCATCGGCTATCTTCATCTTATCACCATTGGCGACTCACCGGCGACAACAAATCGTCGCTGCCAGAACCCAGATAGGCAACAAACCCAGATCGATGATGAACCCAAAACCCAGATTGCCATCTTCATCTCATCACCACTGTGACTCAACGGCGACAACAAACCCAGATCGATAATGAAACCAGAAACCCTAAACGATCGTTTGAATAGGTTTGGTATGCATAAAAGGGTTTTCTTTTATTCTTTGTTAGGGTTTGGTTTTTAGGTTTGTTGGTTAACAAAATTTAGGGTTCTTAATTATCTGTTAAGGTTTGATTTTTAGGGTTCTTGTTAGAGAAAATTTAGGGTTCTTGTTAAACAAAATTTAGGGTTCTTGATTCTTTGTTAGGGTTCTCATTTTTTGATCTGGATTTGTTCATATTCATGTTCTTGTTCATGTTTGAATTTCTGGAGTGATTCAGTTATGATTTAAGATTTGATTTTGTTCATGTTTGATTTTAAGATTTGATTTTGTTCTTGATGTTCTTGAGGGTATGGTTGGGAAAGATGAACATTCAAACATTTGATGATTCATATTTGGATTTTTCACATCATACAAAAATTATAGAAAAGTTAACAAATAACCGGCTACCTGCTGAGCAGGTCACCCAATACATCAGATGGTAAAAGGTTTAAGTTTTATACGTCAAAAGGGAATTTTTCAAGTCCAGTACATACAATAACTTTTGGTGACAAGTTGGATACACTTTGGTAAACTAAACTCTTTAGAATACTTCCCTATATCCTATTTAAACTTAAGTATTTATGTTTACTTCAATTTCAAGTATTATCAATTAAAGTTCTCTTTGGGTGTTTTCACTAATTTTCTAGTTTTTCACTTGTGAGTTCTTAATCCTTCAGGTTATGACACTTGTCAGCCCATTGTCGTTTCCTATTGCATCAATGGCGTAGAATTCCTATCTCTTTCACCTTCTATATGGCAAGCCCATAACCCTTATAGGAGGAGACCTTAATGGGATCATAGCGGCTTTTAGCACATCCTTCTCTTTTCTGACAACAACCTTCACATACCAAATTAACGCAAACAATAATGAACAACATATGAGAGACAGGCAAGAAAATCAAATTGACCACCACATGTTGCCCAACTGAACAAGACCATCAGTTCCAAATTAGAATCTAGGGAGGAAGCCAAACCACTCCATCCAATCACGATGACCAAATGAAAGTCGACCTCCCACTTCCATCGAACCATGGGCGTATAAAATGTGTTTAGACTAACAAATCGAGATCGACTGTTTCTTTGACCTCATGGACATGTTAGATGACAAGCAAATTGTAACACCATGGTTACATAACAAACACTTATCGAACCACCATTAAATTAATTTGGTTACAAGAACCTCAAATTACGAGATAACGATGTACAACCCAAAATACATGATTTAAAGCTTAATGTTTACATAACATGATTATCGGGAACATGCCTACCCGGAATGTACAATCCCAAAAGTTTAACATACGTACATATATATATATAGAGAGAGAGAGGGGTTCAAATGAGAAACATAACTTTTTAAGAAAACGTGAGGAGCAATCTCAGCCACTCATCCGGTCAATAAAGGCGACTTTGACCGTGGTCCCCCCTTTAATAATCTCTACCCTCCCATGAATTGCGTCAATCCTCCATGATCACGTCCACCGTAACCAAAGATGTGTGGCTGATATTTCAATTGGTAGCATGAATATTTGTTTGTGTATGTTGCTCTTCTTGATCCCCAAATCGACTCTCAAACCTAAAACTTCTTAAAAACTCAAATACTAAGCCTCAAATCAGTAGCCAAATTATGCAAAGCATTCTTGTTGGATTTTAAAACATGGACAACGACGTTCTTAAGTGAGACTTGAAAAAAATTGAGTTTTAGGGAGAGATTTAAGTAGCAGAATCAGGGAATCAACCTTTGATCGTCTCCATTGTGTTATACATTTTTTTGTGAAGGGATTACCCACTCCTTTATGAATTCTATGTTCATTATTAAGTCGATTTAGTAAAGTAAAATAAAGAAGAGATATATGTTCTATAAGAAGGTTTAGTTGTTAAAAACACCTTTAGGTCATCTTAAATTTATTCATGCAATGAGGGTTGTTGTTGGTTAATATTTTGGAATATTTTTAGGTCAAAACATGAGTTTCATCATGATTTTGGGTGGGAAATCGAGTAGAAAATATATGTTGTTCATAACTGTGTGAATTTTAGTTTTTAATGGAAGTTGTAAAAATCTTAAAAAATCAGTCATAACTTTGTCTTGGGTGTAACTAGTCCTTTTATTGGTATAAGAGTCTAGTTTAATTTTATAATGGTTTCATTGGTTAATGAAGATCAAAAGATATTCATACTTTTGTTTTAGTGACAAGGTGTTAGATTGAAGTGTAATACTGTTATTTAAGGCAAGGTATTGTCTTAATTAGTTGGGAGAACGTTCTATTTCTTCTACTTGTTTCCATTGAGCAACACGTTTCTCGATTCTCTGACCACCTCAAATCAAGTCCATCCTTATCATGACTACCCAACACAACTCACCATAAGTCCCACCTCTCCCTCATCAACCAACCTTGTTCTTATTTGATGTCTTTCTATGCAAGATTGTATTTAGGGCTTCTTTAGATGAATCTGGCTATATGATAAAGGATTTTCGTTTTGAATCCTTCAACTTTCATTACTTCACAAATTCAGTCCTCTTACTTTCTTTCAAAGAATAACAAATGCTTCCACGTAACTAATTTAAATCACTCAACATTTTTTCAACGATGCATCAACTAAGGAGACTGAATAACAAAAGCTTCTGCCTTTCAATCGTCCTCATTGTTCGTGTACCCCCTTTCTAGATTATTTTTGCTTTACTTATTCTGTAAGACAAAATTTGACATTTTTGTTCCTCCTGGTTCTTGTCCCGATCTAAACGTCTCAAAATATATAAGATAATACATTCCTGTTAGTTCATGCACCGTTGAAAGAATGTCGCGTGATTTAAAATTAGTTAAAGCTTTTGTTATTCTTTCAAAGAAAGTAAGGGGACTGAATTTGTAAAATAATGGAAGTTGAAGGATTCGAAATGAAAATCCTTCATCATATAATCTGAAGAAGCCCTGTCTTGCATAGAAAGACATCGAAGAAGAACATCAAATCGCCATCGATACACGAAACCTATAACCTTCAAGATTCTCCGATCTGAAGAAAAAAAAGCAAGATTGTTGGATGGCGAGTGTGGAGGTAGCGATGAAGTTATCGGATTCAGGGGACAGAGATGAGAGCTGTTCGTCGAGGCCTACAACGGCCAAAACAGGTGACGGTCTGAGACAGTATTACCTGCAACATATCCACGATGCTCAGCTCCAGGTTCGCCAAAAGACTCACAATCTCAATCGCCTTGAGGCCCAGCGTAACGAGCTCAACTCTCGAGGTAGGTTTTCAAAATCCCCAAATTGGTTTTGAAAGTAGAACCCTAGGGAGGGGTTTCATTGGATTGAAATCAGATGCTACTATTGTGTCTTGGACTTTGATTGTGTTTGAATTCCTTGTGTTCTATTGAGTATAAAATCAGAATCTCAGCGGAAGGAGCTTAATTCTTCTTAAGGCGGTTCTTGAAAATCCCCCAGAAGTAGGATTTTAAGAAGACACTAGAAATTATTGGAATTTCGGTTGAGCTCGTTTGATGGATCTTACTATATCGGTTTTAGTTCTGGAAGTACTTGAAAATTCCTAGAATGGGGATTCTAAGAAAACGCTAGAACTAAAAGTTTTGGAATTTTAGTTGGACTGTTAATGATCTCACTATTGAAATTTGTTGCTTGTTGAGGGGACAATTGTTAAAAAGCAAAAGTGCCATTTCCAATTGTTTTGGTCAGTTACTACATTGCTTGTGTGATGAAAATTCTGTTGAGCATAAAAAGTTGGTTTCATGGCTTAAATTCTGTTCCATACTTTATAGTGCATATGGCTGTGTGTATCTATCTACATGCTATTGATTCTAATCTTGAGAACATTGAAACCCGTAAGCTATAACTTGCTTATGTTCCAATCTGGTGCACGAACACATGGAAGTAAACCGTACCAATGCAAATAGTTTCTATTTAACAATGGTTATATGATTGTGTAGAAGTATGTCTTCATGTAGTATGTATCAAAAGATTGAAAATATGGTAATTAAGGGCCAGCATTTCTTTTATTTATGCATAAGTGCGAGGTTACTTCTATTTGAGGTTTGTGTTTTGGTTCATGTGTAAGAGACTATTTAAGATACTAAATACCACTTTTTTTGTGTTCTTGTTTTCTATTTTAATGTGAATTTCTGGGTGTATGTATGTCCTCTAGATATGAAATTACAGAATTTCTTTAGACTGTCATTTGATTAACTTATCTGAATATGAAAACTGAGGTGGTGTTTTAAATTGCATTTTCAAGTTTCAACTTTATGATTCAGGTAAATTTTTTGAACGCCAAACTGAATAGTTTCTATACGACTGCGTTACTTACTGATTTCGTCTCATAAGTTTCATAACCAAGAAGCTGGGATTTTATTCTAATGTTTTTTATAGTTGGAGGCAGAAACATTTAAGGGACTATGTCCCGTTACTTATGCTGGAATATTAATGCCGATTTTTGCCTTAATTGCATGTCGACATTGTAACAACGTTACATGCATGTGGAACAATTTATCCTTACATTTCAAAGCCTTTTCCAAATTTGTTTATGCTCTACTCCAGTTGATAAAATTTGAAGTAACTATGCTAATACTCTCACTCTTGAGATTGGGAACAAGAGTAAACCCTACAAGTGTATGTTTCAGTGAATTATGGTATTACCATTCATCAAAAGGCATCTCAGTATTTTCATGGTTAAAGTTGGGGGGTGGGGGAGACCATCCGTGGGAAACAAGATGTAACTTTGGAGGGAAGGTACAATGTCGGGAAGCAAAGACTATAATTGGTGAATTTTCTCTTGTTATGATTGTAAATTGCTGCAAGTGTGTGGAACAGTAAAAAGCAACTAACAGTAACTTGAACGCCTCTTGTGCATCTGCTAATAATATCCTACTCTAGTTCACGTGTTTGTCTGTGACTACCAGCATTTTAAAGGTATCCAATTCAAGAAACTCAAGACCATTTGATTTGCTTGTATTCTTGTCTGAGCACACATTTTTGGAAATCTGAAAGGATGAGACATCCCCTTTAACAACTTGGGTTTGTTATGAATCTGTTGGAGTGTGTTTGTGTGCTAAGCAGCCTATAAAATTACAAATTGGTTTTCTAGTTTGTTCATGAGATTGACTTATGCTTGAAGCACTTAATTGTGAAGTTGCAAGCCAGCAACTATTTTTGTGTTCTTCTCTATCAACAGTGTTAAAACAGTAGAAGACAATTGAAGGCCATGAAGCAAATGGTTTTTGATTAATTAGTTCAGATTTTGTTGAATATTCATATTGTGTTCGTGTCTTGTGCCTTTGTGATATGTTAGACTATTCAGATGTTAATATTGGGCTGCTAACTTGTTCTAATGTCAATTTGCAGTCAGGATGCTTAAAGAAGAGTTGCAGCTGCTTCAAGAGCCGGGATCTTATGTCGGCGAAGTTGTCAAAGTAATGGGGAAGTCAAAAGTACTTGTCAAGGTAAGTGATGTTTTATATTCTGTTTGAGGATGATTTTTTTATGGGTTTTACATGGTACTTGAAGCCTAATTAATATCGAAGGACATTTGTCCATAAGAATTTAAAGCCACACACAGCTCTTTTTTGACATAATCTGTATATGAAGTCAATTGGATTGTACTATTCTGTTCTTTGTTGGAACCTCCATTCACATTGGATTTCTACCATTGCAGTGAGAATTTTCAGATTTATTTGATAGTGAGTTGGCACCTTCGTGGTTAATTAAACAATTTTAGCAATTGAATTATCCATTATTTCCTCGGTGTCTGTCCAATGTCTTGTATTAGAGTTGTCATCAAACTTAGTTCTGTGTCTTTATGCTCCATAATATGTTAGATACTAACCTTTTAACTTGGTTTCACTTTTATTGTTGCTAGGTGCACCCGGAGGGGAAATATGTAGTTGATATCGACAAAAGCATCGACATTACTAAGATCACTCCGTCAACCAGGGTAGCCCTTCGCAATGACAGCTACGTCCTTCATTTGGTTTTGCCAAGCAAAGTTGATCCCCTGGTGAATCTTATGAAAGTTGAAAAAGTTCCTGATTCTACATATGACATGATTGGTGGGCTAGACCAGCAAATTAAAGAAATTAAGGAGGTTATCTCAAGTTCTCTATTTTTGCTAGGTGTCATTTGATGCCATAATTAAAATCTGTGATTATTTATTCTCCAAAAAACTTCAGGTTATCGAACTTCCAATCAAACATCCAGAGCTATTCGAGAGTCTTGGAATTGCTCAACCAAAGGTACTACCATATGCAATTTCTCTATATGTCCTTTTCTGACCTGTGGCCACATAAGCATTCAAACCATTGTATTGACTTTCTCTCTCTCTCTAGGGAGTGCTGTTATATGGTCCGCCTGGTACGGGGAAGACTTTGTTGGCGAGAGCAGTGGCTCATCATACTGATTGTACCTTCATTAGGGTCTCTGGTTCTGAACTAGTACAGAAATACATTGGAGAGGGGTCTCGAATGGTGAGAGAGCTTTTCGTTATGGCCAGGTTTGCACCCTCTTCAATTGTCTCTTCCATGTCTATTCTTTTTAAGTTGCAACCTTCTTATTTTATGCTCTTCTTGTCTTGTTACTTGTTAGAGAACTTGAACTTTGGTTGATAGCTGTATAAGTGACATCACATGATATAAGTGATGACTATAAGGTTTCATGCTAACAATTAATTTGTTAAAAGGTTATTACTTCTCTAGCTGTATGTATCAATCTCTAAGGGCCTGTTTGGTTCACTGAATTCAAAGGAATTCGATGGAATTGGAATGACAAATTTCTTTGACCAAATTCTTAGTGATGTTTGGTTCACGGAATGAACTTGATGGAATACTTTAAATTCCATTGAGTTCTACAAAAGGAATTCATCATTCCTTGGCTTAAGTGAAGAAATTGAATTCTTACCAACCAAACGCATGGTCAAATCCATCAAACTCCATTCCATCTCCTTCAAAGTCAAATCCTTTCAATGGATTCCAGTTTCATCAAATTTTATTCTACAAACCAAACGCCCCCTAATTATCACTACTTATGGGCTCAAGATGTGAATATCTGGGAAAATAGCATCCCATCATCTTTTCTTGATTGATGAAAACTTTAATTGTCTACGAGTCCGTCCTACTCCTGAGTTATGAAGAAAAAAATACTTGGTGATTAAACTTTGGGCCCGTTTAGTCTATACGGGATTTGGAATTGGATTCCATTCCGATCCTGCATTTGGATTTAAGGAAAGTGCAGAAATGAAATCGAGGGATTTCAATGAAGTCGCACAACCATGGGATTTAGAAATCCCATGAGGGCTAAGCAGTTAATGCAGTAAATAGCGGTCCGGACCTTTATTTTAAGTAGCGGTTATAGCGCCGGTGAGATAGCGGTAAAACAAAATATGGTTATAAAATAATTATGAATATATAATTTTATACATATATAGGGGGACCTTCTTTTGAGATCCTATGAAATTGTGATAACCTTGAGAACTAGTTCATCATGTGCTATTTCATATGATTTTTTTTGCATCGAAGACCATGATTTAGAATATTGATTAACATATATTTGTTTCACAATGTGCACATATTTTACGCGTTTGTGAAACAAAAAACAGTAAAATACACATAAAAAGGTTTCACATTGTGAACCTGGCACATGTGAAACAATCAGATTATGAAACAAACATATGTTAATCAATAGATTAAATACTACCCTTATATGAGAAAAAATAATGTGAAACAAAGTCGTAATGTAAAAGTTCTCACGGATCTCACAAATTTTAGAGTAATATTGTATGCCTAATAGGCTAATACACATCACATCAAACACTTAAAATATTGTAGGCTAATATGCATATCAACTCAAAACAATTCAAACCACACAAGCAACATAGTCTAATGCATATCAAGTCAAATAGTTCAAACCACACAAGCAACATAGTAATAGATTTTATAAAGCTCATAAACAAACTAAACAAGAGTAGAGAGGGATCAGAATTGAGTCAGAGGCTGAGATTAGTTGATCAGTTGAGAGAGGCTGAGAGTTGAAAATAGAGTTGACCTAATTTAAGTAATTCTTTTATTTAGTCCAAAAGCTCATACCAACAGCCCAACTTTTTTTTTTAAGTTTAGTCCAAAAAAAAGGTCCAACGAGATAGCGGTATAGCAGACCAATATTTTGAAGCAAAATAACGGCAGATATCGGTAAAATCGGCCGCTATTTGTGTTACCGCTATTTAGACCGCAATATATGCACCGCTTTTTCGCCCAGGACCGATATTGACCGCATAGCATGAGGGTAGGTTGGTATTTTGCAGGAGGATTTCATAGGATTTTTTTGTACTGATGTTTTAAAATATGTTAAAAACACTTATTTTGTAATAATCATTATAAAAAGGTAATTTAATTATTTTGCTAATTTGTTCTCATAAGTTATTTATAATTTTCTTTTGTAAATAATGTATTTGCTTACGATATGGTTTCATTGTGCAGGGAACATGCTCCATCTATCATATTTATGGATGAAATAGATAGTATTGGATCTGCTAGGATGGAGTCTGGAAGTGGGAATGGTGACAGTGAAGTACAACGAACAATGCTCGAGCTTCTTAATCAGCTCGATGGATTTGAAGCATCTAACAAAATCAAGGTATGTACTTGGTGTCTAATTAATTGGCCAAACTTATGATCACTTGAGGAAATATTTATGGTTCTGTTTTAATTGATAGGTTTTGATGGCTACAAACCGTATCGATATCCTGGATCAAGCCCTTCTCAGGCCAGGAAGAATTGATAGGAAGATTGAATTCCCAAATCCTAATGAAGACGTGAGTATCGTCATCATCATCATCATCTCGCACCTCTTAAATCTAATGTTTTGGTTGCACTAACAATATTTTTTTTTGTAGTCACGATTTGATATTCTGAAAATTCATTCAAGAAAGATGAACTTAATGCGTGGCATTGATCTGAAGAAGATAGCTGAAAAGATGAATGGTGCTTCTGGTGCCGAGCTTAAGGTGAAAAGTTTGATGATGATATAATTTGATTTGGTAAAAAAAGATGGTTAACTTAAATAGATGAAATAATGTTAATTGGTTGTGTGTGTTATAGGCTGTGTGTACTGAAGCTGGGATGTTTGCTTTGAGGGAAAGGAGAGTCCATGTAACACAAGAAGATTTCGAGATGGCAGTTGCCAAGGTTATGAAGAAGGAAACCGAGAAAAACATGTCGTTGCGCAAGCTATGGAAGTAATCCTCCCTCCCCTGTTCTGTTTTAATGGACGGACCCATTTGGAGTTTGTATCATTTCTTTAAGATTGTTTTTAAAAACTGCAGCTTTACTTTATATTTGCATACTCAAATCTCTAGTGGGAATTCTCATAAATATTTATGTTAAGAGGATAACTCACAGTCTTGACATGGTGAAAATGAGTTTCGATCATGGGATGTGGAAATGGTATAATGAGGATTGTGATTAGAGCTGATTCATTCAGCCCCTAGCAAAGACAGCCATTTTCGATGAATCAGTGACTTTATTTTTTAAGAAATGGAAGTGCAGTTGTTAAAATTAAATAAGCAGGCATAAAAAAAAAAAGCAAAACNGTTGAGGTTTAGTGAAAAGTTTGAAAGTGAGACTTGATATTTGCCAAGTCTCGAAATTGTCCTAGTCCAATTCCATTCAGTCTTTTATTTTCTTTTCGTTCCTATGACTGACGCAAGACGCGACCTGTTAGATGTTATGGAGGTTCAATGAGCACTATGCCAAATTTTGTGTTGTGGTTTTTATTTTACTCTAAAAGTGGTCCTTAATTACTAACTTTGTTTATCTCATCTGTGTACTTCTGTCTTTTACCTAATAAAATTTATTTTATTCTACAATCTTTTAAAAAGAAAATTATATATTAAATATATTTATTTAAAAAGAAGACTTGAGTCTCTCTTCAGACCGATCTAACTGGCCCAAAATCACCCATCAATCTCTGGCTAAAAATCGGTTGCCATGTCCTACCATTCTATTATTCTACAATGTATGTATCCCTGGTATGCACACCTTCAATAAATTAGGATCATATGTTTTTTTTGGAAGGGTGTCCGTGCCTATGGCTCGACTAATCCCCGGCAAGATCAGGGCTAAAAGCATGCCCCTTTGTAAATGTCCACAGGTTGCGTATGGAGGGGTTTGAACCTAGGTTAGGCGCTATGAACCCCCCAAGCGTTATCCACTCCACCACAACACTAATAGACAATTAGGATCATATGTTTTCTTCCTCGTAACTCGTCATCGGTGGACTGGTGCTCAAACCCATATAGAAGCTCAAATGAATGACGATTATCAGTAGATCATCTGCATGTTGTTGGCGAACATGGACGAAAACCATAGGTGATGGAGAACCATAGGTGGGTGAATACAATAGGACGGAAATCACCAGACTTGAGTTTGTGAGATTTCGTCTCCATGGTGGAAATTATCCGCACTCCAGGGTCCCTATTCATGCCGGTAGTTAAGAAAGATGGACAATGGTTAGAAAGAGTGGGGGTTGGTTGTAGTGAGAAGGAAGGAGGGGAAGGTGAAGGGTGGTGGCTCGATGGTAGCTTGGCAACAATGGTGCTTTCGTCCCTAAAAATTTGTGATACATAAACAAAACCAACAATTCATATATAATCACATAACAATGATCGATTAATAATCCATATGGAGATGCATTCTAATTTCACCTCCAATTTCTGATAGAGATGCTTTCTCATTTCACCTTTCATTAACATGGTGCTTGCAAGCTATCGATTGCATGAGAGGGTTTATATACCTAGATTTGGGTTTGGGGTTTCATCCCTTGTTTGGGTCGCCGGAAATCCAAAAGGGGGACAACTGGAAATGCAGAAGAAGAATGGCCGGAAACACAGGAGGATCGTCGGGAATTGAGGGGCGATGATGGAAATCAGTGGTGGGATGTCGCCGTAAAGACCGTTTTCAAAGTAAATGAAAACCACAAGGATGCTTTCTAAATTTACTAAAGCTTAAGGTCTCACTTTTAAAGTTTTTACTAAACCACAAGAACCAAATTTAGAGTTTACCCAACTAAAAATTATATGAATGTTTCGTGATTTCAAAATATTTTGACGACTTTTATTGACATTTCTCATAATTATAATAAAGGATATTTTGGTTCCTAAAAATTTAGGATAGACATTCATTATTGTAAAATCCCAAAGAAACTACATATAATTTAGAGTTAATTACATTTTTGGTTCATGTGGTTTGATGGTTTTAACACTTTGAGTCCATTTTTAAAATAATTATGGATTTGGTACATGTGGTTTACATTTTATAACACTTTGAGTCCATAGGTTTTAACTAATAGTATCTTTAAAGTCAATTAGTGGCTTGAATTATATACATGATGTGATTCAATCATAAAATTAATTTTTTTCCTTTGATGGAGATGTTATTTTATTTTCTGTTGTTCACTTTTTTGGAACGTTCATTAAATGGTTAATTTTTTGAGTAAGGTATATTCTTGGTCATGCGGTTTACATGCAATCACTTAGTGAGTTTCAAAAGTACTTTCTTCTTTCTTTTTCGTAATTCAAATACAAAACCCTCCTTACGAGACCAGGGTAGAAGGGGTTTTTCTAGCTTGGTTAGTAAAATCAAGGTTTTGGTTGTATCTTGCAAATAACGACAACATCAACTTGATGGCAAATGATTATAATTTTTCTATTTGAAATCATGTTAGGTCTAATTCCTATCTGGTTATGAAAAGGCTCCATGAATGAGTGGGGCTTAGAAACCGTCTTGATACTTTATAACTATAGGAAAACAGTTATAATGTAAATAAAACAAATGCTTCACTCTCTCAGTATGTTGACAAGAGGGAAGAAACAAACCTGGAGTACAAGGGAAAGTTGCAAGTAGGGTCAAATGCCTAAATACTACGTATTCCTAAATCAAATAATTATGGCAAACGTACTTGTGGTTTACATTTTCACATGTCTTTAGTCCCCTTTTCCTAACACCATAAAAGCATATGGTAAGTAGTTAAAAAAATAAGTATTGTGGTCTGTTTGCTTATCTTCTTATTTTATGTTAAATATTAAAATAAGATTTTAAAGATCATCTTTAACTCCAATAATATAACGCCACATGTTAAAGATCTTGTTCCTTCACATCCATCTCTGACACCTATATCCTCTCCAACCAAGACTATTTTGGTTGGGTTCCTTTCCCTATATTCATCTTATTTGTGTGTGTCTAGAGAAATTTTTTTTGAACAAAACCCAATTTAACAAATAATCATCTAAAACCTCAAAAATCCCCTAGATTCATCTATAATTCCAAGATTATCTGAAAACCTTAATAAAGAACCCAAAAAGAATAAAAGATATCATAGTTTTAAATCAAGAAGATTTAAAATTTATGACAACTATCTTATAGAAACCCTTATTTATACAACATCTTAAAACAAAAACAATAAACAAATCTAGACCAAAACAAAAATTTATGAACAAAAACATGATAAAACCATAATCTATACAAACATCTATAAACAAAAACCTTATAGAAAATCCTTATTCCATTTTATGGAAATGTCAATAACATGGAGATCTTCATGATGCTTCGAGTTAGACGGAGGTATATTCATGATGCTTTTGGTTCATCGTTGATTGGATTTGTGATGCTCTTGATTGGTCTCATCTCTTCGCTGTCCTTGTTGTAACATCCAAAAATGGGGTTTAGCAAATAATTATGAACATAAATTCACATGTTAAAAGAAGCAAGTAAATACAAACTTTACCTATTTTTGACCCAAAGTTGTAAAGAAAGCGATTGACAAAATCTGATTTAATAGAGTTGGATTATGTCATTTATTTATTCTAAATAAATATTATAAAAATGGAAATTATGTCGTTTAAAATGTCATATGAACCCATTGTAACACTTTTAATACTTGACGTTTTTTAGTTTCACTCTATAAACATAAGTCCTATAAATGATGGTCTTAAGTCAATGAAGATGCTAGTTACCGTTCTGAAGGTAATTGATGAAAATGATAGACCTCTTACATCTACTACAAACAAAATGTTGGAATCCATCAAGAAAGAAGTTTCACATTACAATGTACTTCCGGATAGAGAGAACAAATACCAGGTTAGTGGCCCATAGTTGGACCAGTGTATTGTTGACATGCATGAAAAGGTATGTTCTTGTCGACATTGGGAGTTGAGAGGCATTCCACGCAAACATGCTTGTGCAACCATCTACAATATGCAAGCAATGGGTGAAATGTGGACATCCCTGAAAATTTGGTACACTCATGCTATTGGTTGTCAACTTGAAAGAAATGTTTGCCTTCAAAACTCATGCAATTAATGGAAGAACTTTGTGGAATGTTGTTGATTGCCCAACAAAGTTTTCACCACCAACTCATCATACATCAATTGGTAAACCAAGGAAAAGACGACGGAAGACTGTAGAGGAGGTGACTAGAGCTAAAAAAAGACGTGAAGGGCCGGGAACACAGTAAGGTCTGTATGCTATGGGAAAAAAAAGGTAACAATAAGCGTACTTGCAAACGACAACAGAACTAAGTGCAAGACATGTTTTCTTTTGAATGAACATATAAAGTAAATTGTTAAGTAGTCTTTTGGTTCATCTTTTTTCTTTTTAGATGCTAAACTGTAATGGTGAATGATATGGTATAATTAAGCACTTTTTCGATTCAGTTTTTGTGTAATCAACAACTTTGATGGTAATGAATGACATGGTATAGTTAAGCACTCTTTTACTTCTAATTCTTGGCAATGAATGATATACTTACAATTTTTTGTTATTTAAAATTTTTTTGGTTTAATTTGAAACATTGTCAATATCTATAATTTTGCCACTTTCATTAACCATAAAATAAGAAATGGCATGGATGGAATCGATCAACATCTTACATACTAATTCTAGTACATAATTGAACTCGAACACATTTCATCAACTAAAGATGAAATATACTACAATTGACACCCAAGTTATCCACAATAGAATTTTCAATCTACGAATCTCTTTTTATTTGTTTCATTCAAGTTCATTCTTTGTCTTCAATAACCTGAAATAGTGTATCTCGGTCCATCACCAGTTGGTAGGTCAACCCAGCAAACG
Organism: Carthamus tinctorius; assembly: GCA_001633085.1. Classification (NCBI taxonomy): domain Eukaryota; kingdom Viridiplantae; phylum Streptophyta; class Magnoliopsida; order Asterales; family Asteraceae; genus Carthamus; species Carthamus tinctorius. Next base: position 18,300 of record LUCG01131935.1, read on the forward strand.
AATCCATATTTTGATCCTTGATGATTAAAGTAGATTAACAACAGTTAGGGCAAAACACCAAATTAATTACTTTGACAAAATGTGTACCATTTTTGAGCAAGCATAGAATCTTCGGCTTGGATTATTTGAAGTCCATTAAGTCTAAGTGATTGCATGCGCCCCACACCCACAAAACACCGTTGTCGGCCTTCGAGAAGAAAATGTGGAAAACCAGATGAAGGGGATAATATGTCCATTTGCTAAGAGGTATTAAAAGAAGAGAGAAAATTAAAATACAATTTTCCCCTCCCATGCAAGGCATGTGTTCGGGCTAACGAATATACAATGTACGGCGTTATAGGTAAGGACCCTGGGTGAAACTAAGGGAGAGTTTGGTTGGGAGTATTGGGGGGTAAGGAATGGGAATGATAATGAAAATTGTTGTTTGGTTTGATATTATATAATGGAATC
>LUCG01131959.1:0-13872 GCA_001633085.1 Carthamus tinctorius
ATATATATTATAAATATATAGATTATATCATTCATATATATATATATATATTCATAAAAGGGTTTCAGGGGTAAAATTGTAATCTGTCAGATTCCCAAGGTTATGGATTTCGAATTCCTTTCATGTTCTGATGAAATTTAGACTCCCTCATCTAAGGGAAAACATTCCCTCCTGCACATTCCAATTCCATGTTTTAAAATGAACCAAACGCAGGAANTAATTCCTGCAGATTTCCAAGAAATCCTGCCAACTAAACGGCTCCTTAATGGATTGATGTGTCTCAAGATGTGCTCAAAAAATAGTAACCAAGTTAATAAATATATCCATATGTAAGGATGGACCCATAATTTTTGATTTTTTTTCATATGGTTGTACCCTGTTTTTTTATATGGTTTTTATTGACGTGTTTTTATTCTTCTACGAACACTCAATATCGTCTGATGTGTTTTTAGCTTAATTTCATTGTTTCGAGGGATATTTAAAATTTTCTTGACTTCGGGAGATTTTTAAGTTTTTGTCAATCGATTCGAGAGACATTTTCGTTTTTTGGTTGATTTGAAGAGTTCTTTTTCGTTTTTTTTTTATTGATTTTAAGGGTTTTTTGGTTGATTGCGATGTATGGTTACACCTTCGACAATGATACAATTTCACAAGCCTAATTTTTTCCTTTATGACAAAAATTTAATACGGTGACATATGCCACCATGGAACTACCTATGTTGATGTGTTTGTCCTCTCTTCCCTTAATCTCTTTATATGGCATGTGTATTTATGTGTGAAGTGACAACTTTATAAAAACCTCGACATTAACAACCTATATTTTTTTTTTGGACGACAGTTAAACACATGCAACAATACCATATCTTAACTTTATACCACTATTACAAATAAATGTATATGTATATATAGGGACATGTCTGGTTGAAAATCATATTTCTATAGTAAAATGAGAACCATTGAGACTCGAGAGCATGTTAGGTGTCAAGTGCCTTCATCATGAATATTGTAAAAATTCATGTTCATTATTCATGATGAATATGAATACATGACTCTTTTGATGGTTCATACATTCACAATAGCATATGATTATCAACTAAGCTCCCCTCCCCCCTCTTTGTCACTGTATGTGTGTGTGTGTGTTTAGGGTTAGGTTTCCAGTAGAAAAGTAAACAAAATGTCATATGAAGTACTTTGTTAGTGGATGTTTACGTTTTCATGATAACTTCTATAAAATTCTATCATTCTCACCAAATATATATGTACAACCTATATATAGGGTATCCGGTGTTTTACATAAAAAATATGATTTACCTTATACAACTACAAAAATGATAATTTGTTATTTTTGTATCATTTTACACAAATTAACATATTTCATTTTAGGAGTTGATAAAACATCTTAATCAACATATTTGAATTTTTGCAGTTATAAAAGTGCTTGATAGGTTAATTAAGATGTTCTATTATAAAATGTTTAATTAAGATATCAAACGCTTTAGTAGTTGATTTGTCCCTGCAGAACTGTCTTCGTGGTATGGGTGTGAGAATCCATAAGATCTAGGTTTCAATTATGTGCACGCTCCACCTGCTTTAGGGACCGCTCTAAACAATGGCATATACCCTTTCTGTTCATCCACTTTAAAAATATCATTGTATGATATGTTGCTGTAAACCTAATTCACATATATTTAAACTCTTACATGCCCTTATAGCCAATTATTGACTTGATTGAAGGTAAGACATGACCAAAAGTCAATATTCGGTTTGGCTCTTTACTAGTTTCACCTCGTTATAGAATGATTACGTAGTTATTTCGCTCAAAATATTATGACGTTGCATTACCAACCCTTTTCCAAATGCTTTTATGTTATGTTTGGTAAAACTATCTATAAACAAGAAATCTAATTAGAAGCTTCAAAAATGAAATATGATAATTAAGACATTTTACACAAATCAACTACTAAAGTGTTGGATATCTATTCTTGGTTTTTGTAATAAAAACAACATTTTCAATATTGACATTGTCTGCATGTTCTAAAATCCGAAACCAGGGCCGTCCCTGGGGGAGGGCGGGCCGGGCGTACGCCCAGGGCCCGAACGAAATAGGGGGCCCAAAATTCTTTAATAAATAGTAGTAATTTACAGAAATTGTTAATAAAAAAAATATAGTATATAATAGGACAAAAAAAAAGTTAACATCATATTCATATTAAGGGCCAAACATATATTAATCAATTACATTTAACATCCCAAACATATATTAATTGATTTTATAGTATTGTTTATTGTTTCTCTAAGTTTTACAAAAATTATTTATGTCTAGAAACCTTATTATATACTTCATTACCCATCTTCCACATACTCTTTTGATTATTCCATCCACATGAAATTTGTTTTTGTGTTAAAATATAGTAAATTTCTTGTTATTAACTAAGAACACTCCGACCTTTTGAAACAATTACCATCTCTGTGAGATGACCCAACTACCTACGTTATATTTATATTTAAGATTTCAAAACTACTTCAGTCACTAAAGGTCGTTAAGGATCAAAACTACTCCAGTCACAAAAGGTCTGTGAGATAACAGTTGCTACTATAGAATTGTGGCTTTTAATATGTGGATGTAGCTACCTATAGCGATGACATGTCATGGCTAAAAACCGAAAATTAGAAATTAAATTATTCTTCCAAATATCTTAAACTCTCTAACTGGGTTAGAAACTTAATTTTATACTTATAGCAACGACTCTCGGTCATCGCCATAGCCTTTGTTGCTGTAGACGATATTTCTTGTAGTTTGTAAATTATATTAACGTAATTTCTTAGTTATCGGGGCCCCAATTTTACATCTTGCCCAGGGCCCAAAATATGTCAGAAACGGACCTGTCCGAAACCCTATATCATGACAAAACTAGACGTTACTTCATACAGATATTCGATTTGATCATACAAGTGAAACAAACTATTTCCTCAATAAGATACAAATCCAAATCGACCTTCATGATAACATTACATTCGATTCACTACCTTTCTCGAGTCATCATTTAATATTTTCCTTATATTATCATCCTCAAAACACAAACCCTACAATGAACCATCCGCTCTAATTACACCACATACATTATACATACAACATACGATACATAAAACACCCTCTCCGTCCAACAACCCAACCTCTTTTACATGAATTCCATTTGCCATATGAACCACATGCATATACATTTTTTTACGTAATGGGTCCCCACGTCGTTTCTGACCGATCTACATGACTACGTTAATACATACACACACACACATATATATATATATACACACACACACATATATATATACATATAATAATTTATTCTAACAAAAATAAAACATTTTTTTGATTAATGTCCCAACCTACCCACATATATGAGACCACCACCATACTTTTTGCTTCAATTATTTTATATTGTTCTTTCTTTTAAAAAAGTAAAAAAATAAATATAAAGATTTATTTTTGATTTTATTTTTTTATTTTTAAGGGTTCCCATTTGGCCCTTTTTTTTTTTAATATAAAATGAAATGTTTTTCTTCCATTGGCTCTTCTCTCTTTTAATTCACTCTCTCCTTTCTCTGTCTCAAGATTTCGCCGACTGCTTCTCTCATTCCTCCTCGCCAGCTTCGCACACCTAAATTTCACCGGTTTTCGCAATCATATCGCCGCCGCCTTTCCGGTGATCTCCTCCACTATCTCCGATCTCCGGCGATCTCTCTACTCCTCCTCCGCCACCACACTGGTACGTCAAAACTCCTTCACTACAATCCAATCACATGGAGGAGGATTATATATATATATATATATAACCCTAACACATGTCGTAATTTCGTTTCCATACTTCTCGTTTGATCTTCTCAGATACACACTCTCCACAATTTAATCCTTTTCTTTTCTATGATCTGATTAACGCCTTAGCATTTCCGATTATTTATTTTGTTTGTTTGTTTGTTTGTGTATCCATGTTATGATGATGATGATTCTCTGTTATTGCCGTTTGCCTTATTTTAGTTTTGTATGGAATTTCGACAATGACGCAAGTGTAATCGAATTGTGTTGTTGAATTTTGTTGAGATATGTACTTGTTGGATGGCTGCGTGACTTGTTACTCTCTATGAAGCTCTATTGAAGATTGCTTCCGATTGTTTTCTGTGTGTACTGTACAGAATTACGTAGGAATATGGATCTCGTGTTTGTTAGGTTAGTAATTGGGAGTTTAGTTCAGCATTGTAATTAGGGTTCCTTTTTTATTGACATTGGTGTTGAAGATGCGGTAGTTCATTTCGTGCATAACAGGATGTGTTTGTAGCTTAACCTAAAGTGGTGATTGGAAAATTGGCATAGAAATGGTTTTCAGATCATTTTTGTCTCAATGTAGATGGTAACTTTTTGGGAACACAAGTATGTGCACTCTTGGCCGTCTAATTTTGGTTCTGTTGGTGCAAGGATGTTGGTTGTTCAAAGAAGTGGTGTTGAGGGGTGCTTCTATTCTTCTTGGAACACCTTTCTCACCCAATGATATATTCTTTAAATTCGGGTTGTCTTTTTCTTTACCTTTTTGGGCATGGTGTGGAACTTGGAAGTGGTCGATTTATTCTCGAACACCTATCTCATCCAGTATGAGTTATTATACCAACTCAGTTATTTTTTGGAAAAAGAAGGATCCATAAGTGCAATAATAGCTCCCCACCCCCAAAGTTCTGTAAAGCTTCGTATTAGAAATTGGGCTAGGAACAGTAACCAACTGCCAAGTATTGGTGTGATGCACATGGTCACCAGGAAAGAGCTTCTTGAATACCATCTCTCTTTCATATTTGTTAAATACATTATGTGATCGTTCTTTGGTACAAAAATATTGGATGGAATACTTTCTATATATTTGTATGTATATACATATAGCTCAGCATCCAAGGACACATGTAGAAGTAAAATTTGCAATCCATTGGTGTTCCCATGCATTAAGGGTTGTAAGAGATAATTGATTATATAAGTGTCTATAACATTTTTTGTTTTATAGAGAACAACCTTTGTGGATATGTTCTTGTGTACTCATTTAATATTCATACCCCTTTAAATTATAAAGCTATGTATGAAGTTTGAAAGAAACAAGTTATATGACTAAGATAGATCATAGATTGAAGCAAAATATTACTGTTATTCTATGAAATATTGGTAAAACCAGTGGACTTGTCGCCTTTAACCCTCCTTCCAAGTTAGGATTATATAGGTGCATTTCTTTGACTTGCATTTGTTGGTATAAATTGACATGGTGAAAGAGGAGTGATATTCTTTGAGGAGAAGCTTGATTGGCTTGTATTACTTCTCCTTCCTACCCATCTTAATCATCGTTGTGAAAGATGATGCCTCCAATGCAGAACTTTTGTGTGTTCCCTTCTCGAGGCCCATCAGCGTTTATGAGGTGCTTGCTTTAGCAATCGAAGCGCAAGGTGTGCGGTGCATCTCGAGAGTTGCATGCCCTGATGCCTGTTTAGTGAACTGTTTTAATTTAGCAAACATAATTTGAAGACATTAAGCATTTTTTCTTATAACATACGACACAAAAAGAGAGGAATTTCTTTCAACAATCACATAGGGCGTGCTCTACTCAATTTGATTTTTTTCTGTTTTGTCTTTCCTTTCTCTTCTCTTTTGCCCCCTCACCTATTTCTCTACTCAATTTGATTATTTGATAGTGACTCAGTTAATTTTTCTCAGGGGTCTATTATGCCAATGACTTATGCTTTCATGTTAATGTTAATTGAATGTTCATGGGTTTATGGTTTAGTGTTAATGTTAACTGAATGCCAATGTTTAATGATGTTATATTATCATTTAATTGTAATTTGTAAATTGATGATTTTTTAATTAATTCTTTATGTATGTTGTTAGTGTTAATGCGTCTATGTTGACGCTAACTCATGTTAATGATGCTTAAATAAATTCTATTCTTTTGCATGTGTATAAATATTTGCTTTCTGAATATTTTGTAAGAGAACCTTACTTTGATAAGGCTTGTGCCTTGTATTGTGATTCATGCCTAGGCCTGACGAGAACTTTATCCTTCTGTGTCCCATGCTCCTCAAAACAGCACGTCCCCTAGCTAAACAGAAAGTAAATTGAGTTGTCTACCAGATGAGATCCTACTTTAAGTGGCAGAAAAGAAGCCTGATTGTTGGCTTAATAGTATTAATTAATGATAAGCTTGTTTCCATGAACTGCAAAAATGCTCGTCATTTTGATGTTTATCAGTCATTACATTATTCATTGTTCAGTAGTCATGACTCTTGGTAAATTGAGTTAGTCTGTTCTTGTAATTCTTCATGCGGTGTCATCTTCAAATTAATTATTATACTGTTAAACATAGATGCCAGTTGCGAAACTTTTGAGCACCGGTTCTGCAGATGCGATGAAAGCAGAGGACGGGAGTGATTCCTTGGATACCTTCATCAGACAAGCGGTTGGAAAAGAGCCTTTATTTTCATTCTCAAGGACCGGGGACAGCCCTGTGCAGTGGATACAGTTACTTCATGCTTTGGATCAACAAGGTATTCATAAATCTTCTTATTATCCAACACTAGCTATATGAAAAGCTTCGATTGTTAAATAGTTGTATATCAAGGGTCTTAATTCACGAGGGTTTGAACCTGATAAAGCTAAGGAGCTAAGTTTTGGAAAATATTCTGATGCTCTAAGGTGACTTCATAGAAGCAAACAAATCAAAGGGAATGACTCAATTGAAGGTTAAATTGGAAGTGCCTTCTTATTGTGCAGATTTCTGTAGTTTGTAATATTTAAAAAGTTGTACGGATTGCCCTTCCCAATTTTAACTTCCATGGTGTCCCTGTTTGTGCAGACCTTCCAGGTTGGCCCTTGTTGGCCCCAATGAAAGTTCAGATGCAGAAGTGTGACAAATGTGCCCGTGAGTTCTGTTCACCCATCAACTATCGAAGACATATACGAGTTCATCGCCGATCTTTAAACTTTCATAAGGTTTTCTTATAACTTTAATTAGAAGTTCATGTTTATAACACTTACACAGTACATATATTATATATATATATACACACATTTATTCATGCAGGCATGCATGACACAGACATAGTATGTGTGTGTATATATATGTATACTTGTGTGTATGTATATGTACACACACATTATATACTATGTATGCACAGATACAGATAGGCGTACGTATGTATTCTCTATATACGTATACATGTGTGTATGTATATGTACACATATTATATACTATGTATGCACACACACAGATAGGCGTATGTATGTATTCTCTGATGATTGTTATTGGTTATTTACATGTCAATAATATGTTACATGTTCATTATAACTTATTGCTGCTCTTTTCTGTTGTATGTATAAATATTTGTTGATTAATATCCTTGTCTCTACATCCATTTTATAGGAGTCCCAGAAGTATAGGGATTTGTTGGGAGCATTTTGGGACAAGGTAAGATTTGAACTGTCATGTTGATGAAGGACTTTAACCGGCTATTGGTGCTGATTATTGTGTCCTATGCAGCTATCTTACGACGAAGCTAAGGATATTATGTCTTTCAAGGATGTTAATCTGGAGGTACTGATCTGGTCCTCTTTCCTTCTTTGAAAAATTGTTCTGGTTGGTTTGATGATGCGAACTCTTAGCCAATTCTAATGTTAATCTGTATTAAATGATTGTATCTGGTTTTCTGCTTGCATGTCTAATCATGTTGGCATATCAGATGCATCTTTTGTACAAGTAGATTTGCAGATTGGGTGCAAAGTTCTTCTTCCTTTGTTTGCTTTTATTCCTTCCATGTTGCAAGAATTTGGTGCATGGATGTTAGTGTGCGATACATGGATAAAGAGACTCCAAAAAATTGAGGATATTAGGGTTCATTTATATATGGGTTATTACTAGTCTGAAACCAAACCAATAAAATAAAGTTATCTTATTATTCATACATGAACTATATATGTACATATAAACATATGCTTGCTTTTACTTAGTATGGCCATATTAGTCCTAACATTTTAGGAATTTTTTTGTTGCCGCGTCTCCTTTCTCTCACAGCCATATTAAGTTTTACTAGATCTTTGTAGCTTTGATTTCTGATTTTATTAGCTGTGAATTTTTATGTCTACTTTTCCAATAAAATATGCCCCAAGTCCTCATCTGCTTATATTCTTGGTTATAGTTAACCTGCCACAAGGGGTACTATTTTGCACTCGGCTGTAACTCTTAAACGCCCAATAGAAGGGTTTGGCAAAGGGTGCATCCCTGCTTTCTAGCTTATTCTTTTCTTTAATGTTTTTTTAAAAGCACTTTCCATTTATCAGTTGTTTCTTACTGTTTCTCCCTTTTAGGAAGTTCCAGGCTCTTCTATAGTAAGGAACATAACTGCAAATTTACGTAAACCAGTCTTTCTATCTCTTCCGCAAGTTTATGTGAAGGCTGGCTCTGTGCTTGTGGTAAGCAATTATATTATGCTTTTCTTATCCCTCAAGTGTTAATTTTCATTTTTTGCTGATTCACCTTTGTTGTCATTGGTATGTTTTGCGATTGTTACTTGCAGGACATTATCCAAGGTAGACCTTCTAGGCTTCCAATTTCCTCGCAGGAATTGTTTAGCATTCTCGATGATGCCAGTGAGAGAACATTTCTGAGTGCTGGAACAGCTGAATCATTGCAAAAATTTATTTTTGATGGAGAAGCTGGAAAAATTGGCCTCGAGATCAAAAACTTAATTGCTTGCACCAGCTTTCTTGCTGAACAGAGATTGGTATTTCCCGTATTCCCCTTTATGAGTACACAAGCATATCTCTTAGTCCAATAGGTTATATGCCAAGTGATCTGCGTTCTTTAGTAAAAATTTTGCATCTTCTTGATAGGTGTGTTTGCTTTAACAGTTTTAATCTAAATTATTCAAAGCGAATACAATGCATGGGATGTGTGGAAAGAATATGTGCAGGATGTGGAAATTTAGTTCCAGCTACAGAAATAAAAGTACATCCCACAACCTAGACTAATGTGTGCACTAACAATTGGAGTCCTTAAATAAATATCAACACAGGTTTAGAATTTTCAATCAAACTTAAATAATTACTTCATAGAGAATTTAAAGTTTGCATTCGTCCATCTCCAAATTAAGTTTCCTTTGGTATATGTGGAGATATCTGTCATATAAAACACTTGCAGAAAATTAGAGATCTTGTTTTCTAGCATAAGTCCATCTCTTTAGATGACAATGTTGTAGTATTACCATGACATTACAGTTCCTGTTGACAATTCAATGTTGTTTTTCTAGAAACCTTTGAATGATGGGATGTTTTAAGGGGCCCGTACAAATTCGCCTTGCAAACTTCACTTGACCAAGAACACTTCAGTAATAGTGCTAGAAATGCTGTTTACATATTGTATTTGAGTAGACAATGACTTAATCAAGTAATGGTTATGTAAGATATTTACAGCAGAGACAACCTAATAAACCCATCAAAAATTATCAGCATAGGTCATCATCAGTTAAAAACCAAAGAACCATATAGTAGGAAGAAAGTCTAACAGAGACAGCCCCGCAAGAAAATGAGATAAAAAGATTTGTAAAGTAGATTTCGTATTCACTTCTTAAACACAGGAGTGAAGAATCATTCGAAACAATCTACATATCTAAACACAGAAGTTATTAACTGTCTCAAATCTGGAACTGATATGGCTTAATAAGGAAATTTTGTTTGTGGTCAGGTTAAGGCATGGCTTGCAGACAAAGATGCTGAAGCTTTAAGATGCCAGAAGTTGCTTGTTGAGGAGGAGGAAGCTGCTCAGAGGAGGTATGTTGTGCTTATCGGTATTCAAGTTTGATAGTGTCCTATTGTGATCTTAGTGCTGGTTCCAATATAGGCCCAGAATTAGATAACAAGGCTGTATTTATTATATGTCCCCCTAGGTGCGTACTATGTGCAATTTATTTTTAGGAAGAAACCCTCGAGTGGTAACATTCAATTGCTCCCACTGATGCGTATAGGAACACCAGTTCTGATACGAGTAACACTTCATGGCCATTACTCCATGATTCCATATATCAAGTTCTATGATTCTTTAATAGACTTGTAGATTGATGATTCTTTTTCTTTTTACACCCGAGAGGTGGGTCTATAATCTGTGGCATGCATCTCTTTTATGTAGTTTCAAACTATCAATCGTCTATCCATGCAATTGTTTTTTGACTATTAGTTGGAAGGTTTAATAACTAAGGCATTGGAACTGCCGTCTGTGTAAGACGACATGATGAGGAAGTAACTATAGGCTGAGTTTTCTGAATGAAGGTTGGACTCTTTGTTAATTTAATGTGTTTATATACTGTGGACATAGGCAAGCCGAGCTTTTAGAAAGGAAAAGACAAAGAAAGCTTCGGCAGAAGGAACAGAGAGCAAAGGATCAGTCAAATGAGGTGAAGGGAGATTTATACGCTGCTTCTGATATATTCGAAACCACTCCATCCACAGAAACTTCCAGCCTTCCAACCTCTTCTGAGGTTGATTTATTTATCCCAGACGAAGATGTCCTCATGCCTCTTGAGCCCATTCAGTTCTCAAACAACGAAGAAGATGTCAACATCGAATCTCAAGGTGGATGCAGCAGCGATCATTCAGATTCCACCGCTCAGAATAATAATACCAAGCATCCAAAGGTGCAAACGAATGATTTACATCATCTCATTGCTCGATGGCAGGTGCCGAAGTTGCAAAAAGGCGGACGAAATGGATTTCACGGTAACCAGAACGTTAATACTTTGAAAAGGGAACAATCACACAAGCACAGGGAACAAAGGGCTCCTCTAGTTAACACCAGTAAGATTTGGACCAAGAAACCTAAACCCGAAAACGGAGGGGAGCTTGTAAAATCTCGGGTACAAAACGATGCGACCAATCAAAGCAACTGTCAGCTGATGATTGGTTCCATATCTGTGACCGTGAGGAGTCCCGGCCAACATCCGGCCAACGAGGTTCAAGAAAGTGGAAACACAGAAGTCAAGAAGACCAGCATTGTCCAAAGTGGCGCCAACCGTTCCACCGTCAAGATTTGGAGACCTCGTCATGATTTAAGAGGTCAATTGGCAGATTCAAGAAGCAATAAAGTTTCGGAAGAGGATGCAAAAGGTGACGTTGAAACTGCAGCTGCTACCGAGGGTTGTTGTCAGTCAAATGACGAGAGTGAGGAGTCTCATCCGTCACCGTTTGTTGAAGATGGTGGTAAACCGGAAGCAATGCTATTCTCTGTTGATGCAGCAAAAGCTTTTCTTGCACAGAGTATGTTCAATTCCTCCTCATCAATTAATATCCATTATATAATAATATGATGAAAAGCTTTATAAAATATAATGAAAATGATGTGTATGTATATATCTACAACAGGATGGAAGGAGGCAATCTCAGGGGATCATTCAAAGTTGGTTTTAGCAGAACCTCCTGGTGATGGTGAGGGTGATGGTGATGGATTGGGTGAATCGCAGGAGCGCATGATTGTTGGTAATGCAGACAATCGAGTTGTTAGCGTGGAGAGTACAAGCAATACGACGAACGTTAGAGGGAAGTATGCAACAAAGGGTGTGAAGACGAAATACATTCCAAAACAAAGAGGCGGCGGTAATTAGGAGGTAGGAGAGGAAGAAAGAAAGAAAGAAATCCGAGGTAACTTAGGTTGATGATGGTTATACTGAACGAACGAACGAAAGAATGAACACTGTGCAGGTTTATTAACCAGAAAGAAAGAAAGATTTTATTAAATATTCTTGTTTGTTAGCCAGAGAGAGGTTCCAGTTTTACGAGTGGCTCTTCTGTCTGCCATCTTTTGAGAAGGTTTCATAGTTGTTTTTTCTTTAATTGTTTTGATGCTGAGAGAGTCGGGAGGGTTTTGGATTATAAATTTGGATGGTGGAGGTGATGCTTTTTTGGCAATACTATTGAAATAATCGCAATGCAATGCAACGCAACCGATGGGTTTGTTTTTTGGTAGATGGTTGATTATGTTTTTGCTCATTTTGTAGTTACTTACTGAAAGCAGATGCAGTTGCAGATGGGATGTAATAAACCAATCGTTTTTCTTTATTACACCTTACATATGTTTTCTGTTTGAATGCATCATGTTGTTAGTTTCTAAAACCAACTAGTTACCTGCCTGCTTGTTTAAACATGACATAATAATGAGAAAAATGTTGGTATCTTCTTCTTTTCTAAGCAACAAATCTCGTTTTGTCGCCAAAATCAGGCTGGGCAATCGACCATGTTGAACCAGAGGCTTGTGTGCTGAACCCCGTGCACAAGCTACGGTCGAGAAGCTTGCCTGCAAAGTTCAATTCATGTAGGGTAGGCAGGTGGACGGAGAGCGAGGTCTAAAGCTTGCTCACAAGGTTCGCGAGTCAGTTATACGCAGATGCATACTGAAAAACGATTTGTAAAAGTTTGCCATATTGGTTGTGTTCATTAAGCATTATCTCAGGTTGCCTGGTGCATGTCTTATTGTTCAAATCATATTTATCTCTTCAAGTAATTAAATGGATGCCTTCTTTAGACAACAATATTCACCTTAAAAATAAAAAGGTAGTAAAATCAAGTTTTTGCTTCTTCATTGCAATTTGGTGGTCTCATACATGCCCTGTGATGCTTGTAATAAGCTGGACCACATAGAATTACCCTTTTCTTTTTCAAAAACACAAATTCACAGCAAACACTGATTTTTAAGGACCTTGGTGATTTTAATGATCATTTTGGTCCCTAGTGTAAGATGGCACTTACATAAGCTGGCCAAATTTGGGTGAATTGTGAATAAATAAATGAATTTGGTGTGATTCAAACCTTTAAGGGTTGAAATATTACTTAAATAAAGTGAGTCTGAAATTCTTATCCATGTTTTTTATTGTGATTTCCCACAAATGTTATTTAGGTGCTGTTTACTTGACTCTTACTCGGTAAGTACTTACTGAGTCAATTTACCTTACGAGATGAACATAACAAGGACTATAATCTTAGCCGGTAAGAGCGATTGACATGAACCAAAATATAAACAATTTAGCATACTTATCAAACTCTCATTTTAACTCAAATCTTTTTTATTCATCCCTAGATATAAACAATTATACTTCTCCTAAATATACCAACCGATAAAACAAATATTAATCTACAACACAAAAATTCAATTAAAAAACACACACAATACCCAAGTTTCGTCGGACCCTATTTTCAAGCCGACCCTCAAATCACCCGATAAACAAGAAACATCATCCACGTCACACACACACACACATAGACGTGTCTCTCTCTCTCTCCGCCACGTAAGCATGCACTCTCATCCTCACACCCTCCATTTTTCACTCCCATCCTCCCCCCCTCTCCTCCATTTTCAACCAATTAACTCCACAAACCCAAGAAAAAGAAACCATTTTCAACAAAATCCCTTCAACTTTTTACACAAACCCAACACCAGAAAGATCACCGGAAAGTTAAAAAAAACAAGAAAAAAAGATCACCGGAAAAGTTTAAAAATGTCAGCCGGGGTTGCCCCCAGTGACGACGACATAGTCCTCCGAGAAGAACCCAAACCCAAACCCAAACACAAACACAAAGAAGCTCAATCCAAAACCCCACCACAGCAGCAACCGAAATCCCACCTCCGCCGTGGGATCCTAAACTTCCAGCAGCTCAACGCCCTGGCCCTCGTCGTCGTCCTCTCCGCCTCCGGCATGGTGGCCCTCGAGGACCTCGTCTTCGTCGTCCTCTCCTTCTTCTACATGTTCTTCCTCTCCAAGGTCGCCTTCCCGACCCTCACCCCGGCCCACAACAAGCCCGTCTTCTCCGAC
>LUCG01131973.1:0-14940 GCA_001633085.1 Carthamus tinctorius
CCATTAAATTTTAATTAAGTAAATAGATCAATAAAACAAAAATAATTTAATTAAGCCAAACTAATAACTAGACACGGATAGGGTTTGGGGGGATTACAAATTTACATTATCGAGAGACATACCATCATGAAAGTTGTGAATGATGATATGATGAAGGCAAAGTTGAGTTCAATTTGTTTACGACAGGCTCAACATTAACAGGACAAAATTTGTAATGAAATTGCATAACCATGGTGACTACCATGCAATTAAAGCTTCGGGAAACCCAATTTACAATCTTGGTTAAACAAGAAGAACAATAAAGTGGAATCCACTAAAAAAATGTGAACCAAGACCAATGTCATATCTTTTTTACAATTGCTAATAGACAAATAAGTAATCTGATATTTTGTTGTTGCTATATTTAAATACCCGGGTCGGGTTTTCATTAAGGCCTAAGCCCGACACCTTTTAACCCAACTAGTTTTCCCATTAAATTTTAATTAAGTAAATAGATCAATAAAACAAAAATAATTTAATTAAGCCAAACTAAACGGATAGGGTTTTGGGGCGTTACAAATTTACATTATCGAGAGACATACCATCATGAAAGTTGTGAATGATGATATGATGAAGGCAAAGTTGAGTTCAATTTGTTTACGATAGGCTCAACATTAACAGGACAAAATTTGTAATGAAATTGCATAACCATGGTGACTACCATGCAATTAAAGCTTCGGAAAACCCAATTTACAATCTTGGTTAAACAAGAAGAACAATAAAGTGAAATCCACTAAAAAAATGTGAACCAAGGCCAATGTCATATCTTTTTTACAATTGCTAATAGACAAATAAGTAATCTGATATTTTGTTGTTGCTATATAGAATTTTGGATGCTTGCCATTGTTAATTGTTATTTGATATTTTGTAATATGGATATCTGAATGGTTGATACTCAATTTGAGTGGATGGTTGAATACTTGAATGTAATGGAGGTGTTCATTCTTTTTTTTGGATCAAATTATTAGTTTTTATCCCCTTATTTTGTAGTAGAATATTTTTTCAATTGAATTTGAATAAATCCGAATTCGACAATTCGAATTCGAGTCGGTTTTACATGTTCCATTTCGAATTCGAATCGAATTTCGAATTTACCTAAAAAATTTCAAACCCGAACAACCTGATTCGAATAATTCGAGAACCTCGAAATTCGACTCGATGAACACACCTATTAGAAATTTGTCTTAATTATATTATAAAGTATTTGTAATTGATTATTTATTAAAGATGTCATTTTTTTGTTATTTTACATACTCATAAGTCATAGGCTAGTTTTTGCCAAACATAATTTGTTCATAAGCTAGCTACCAGCTAGCTTATCAGCTAGTTTGTCAAACATAGCCTAAGGTTGAAACCAAGTATAACTAGTTAATCCAAACATGTACCATAAGCTAGTTTTTTGAGACGTTATTTTGAGTAGTTATTTTTTGAATGACAGATAAACTCACACACACGTTCCGACGGTATCCGGGATCCATTCGGGCACCCGACTAATCCGCTTCGGTCTCAAACCGAACCAAAGGCTGGCCCGAAATCTGGTAACGCCACTTGCTGCCGTAGGGTTTCGAACCCTAGTAGACAGGGGGGATACCATCCACTGTCCCCCAAAGATGTTACCTCTACCACTGGGCTAGACAAACTTTGTTTTTTGAGTAGTTTTTTGGAGTTTTTTTATAGTTTTTTCTAATTATAGCCTTATTAATATTAATTATTAAAACCCTAATGAGGTAGCCTACCGGTTAAGACTTGTATAAAGTGTAACAACCAACCCAAGTTCGAATCCGAAGACGAGCAACCAGGGCAACTGTGTATTAATCCTAGGGGAGCATGGTTTATAGCCAAAGCCCGAATGAACCTTATAAAAAAAGATAGTAATTATAAGCTATAGTTTTTGCTTATAACAATGATGGGTTAAAGAAACGACGTCGTCTGACTGTCAGAAAGGAAAAAACACAAACCCCACTCTCCGATCGGAAAACCACCCCCAAAAATGGAGAAATCGCCGGAGAAACCAACGAAGAAGCAGCCATGGTTTTGGACCTCCGCCGTAGCTTCCATCATAACAAGGCTAATCCTCATCATATACTTCCCCAATACTCTCAATTTCTCCTCTCGTCCCGAAGTCTCCACTCCACTCACCAGCATTCGCCGCCGTAAATCACCACCACAACCTACTACACACTTACAATTCCTTCATATAATATATATATTGAAATCAATCCACTAATCAATCTCTGTATGTTTGATTGTTGCAGTGGCTGAAGGTTATTGGCTGAAGCAGTCTTCGATGTCGCCTTATGCTGGTTTGTCTTTTGATGATTATATAATATATATATATATATATATGTGTGTGTGTGTGTGTAAGAATGTATTCGTGTAAATTCGATAATTCATGAAGTTTGATTGATTACAGGTTCAATATACCATGGATCTCTTTTTTGACCAATTGACCTTCAATTTTATACATCTTATATGCGACTTAGAAACTCATAAAAACCATAAGAATGGAATCGAGTGCGAGAGAATAATACTGTCACGTATCTAGTATGTATGTATATATATATATATATGTATGTGTGTGTGTGTGTGTAAGAATGTATTTGTTTAGTTTTGATAATTTAGTGAAGTTTGATTGATTACAGGTTCAATGTACCATGGATCTCCTCTTTTGTTATCGATACTTGGTCCTCTTACTGTTGATAGGTAAATAAGCGAATGATAAATTTTTATGATTTCTAATCAGATTTGTTGAAATGCTTAGTAATTTGTGGTTAAACGGAAGAATTATGTGCAATATGCTGGTTATAGTATGCTAAGAGATATACATTTTGATAATTTTTTATGATTTCTAATCAGATTTGTTAAAATGCATAGTAATTCGTGGTCAAGCGAAAGAATTATGTGCATTACGCTTGTTACAGTATTCTAAGAGATGTACATTTTGATATTCAGAGTTCATACTTAATACTAGCATTCCATAAATCTGGGGCTGATTTGTTTTCTTTTTTAATCTGAAAATCATATATTTTGATGTAGTTTGGCATGTCGCATTGAAATGTTCGTTTGTTTGATCAGAAACTCAAACCGTGTTCCAAAATCTCAGATTTTTCTTTTTTTTTTCTAAGTTAGGGAGTGGTTGATGGGAAATGATTTTGAATTAGTGCTACAGATATGAAAATCAATTGGTTAACTGTACAATATCTGATCATTGATGATTCAAAATTATTACTCATCACTTACCTTGCAATTTCAAGAAATATGAAAAGGAGAGACTATGGGAGATGGTCACGAGTTTCTAAGATTTTAATGTGACAAATTATACCAAAATCTATTGGAAACAGTGCAGAGGAAAAACAATTGGTGCCAGGTTTATAGAATGCTAGTTTGAACTTGAATGTTAAATTGCATATCTTTTAGCAGACCACAAGAAACACTGCAAAGAAAAAACAATTGGTGCTAGATTTAGTACCCTTTGCTTTTCATATTTGTAGCACTATAATTGTTTCTTCAGGTTCTTTTATTTGCATTTCTGTATATATCATTTTGTAGAAAGAAAAGAAAATTATCTTAATATTTAGTGTCTTTGGCTTTAAAATTACTCCTGAACTTCTAGTTTTATATTTTGGAGCTTAGTTTGGTGTTTGACATTATGGAAATGGAAGGGAAATATGTGTGTGATATGATCAGATATTAATGTACTGATAAATTGCTTGTTACTTGGTCTGCAGAGGTGAAGGGCAGCCAAGCCATCTTTTATTCGGGTAAATTTCTATCTTGTGTTTCCCCCCTCGCATGTAAAGTCAAATAAAATGGAAAATGAGGAAGATGTGTTGTTTTTACCAACCGTTATATATGTTCATATTTGTGACACTGCTCAGTCTGTTCTTGCTCATGAGATTAGGGCATGAATTTGTGCTAACGTAGAAGCCGTATAAAATGTTTCAACTTGTAGGGGTTTAAAGGGGCATGACCAAAGGTGGAATGGCTACTAGAAAAATCTTAAGGCAATATGTTATAACAAATATTTAAAATCTAGGAATGAATGCTAAATAACGTGATGTTAAAGCTAATATCATCCATTGAAACTAAACCTGGTGAGGCGAAGGGATGGGCGTTTATCATTTAGACTTATGTGTGATTGGAGACCCTTGAAATCTGAGGAATTACAACTTTTCATGAATGAATGTGGTAAGATAGCCCCAAAGTAAAGTGTAAGGGGGGGAATTTCCTTTTATATCATCAAGCTAAATCCCTTAGATAACTGTTGAAATTTGCTTTCAGTTTTTCATTTTTCTTCTTTTTTTGGAGATGGCCTTTTCTTTTAATGTCTAAAATGATAGTATACCACTTTGTTGTTGGTTTCACTACCGATACGTATCTGGCCCTCGGCCCTCGGGCATGTAGCTCAGATGGCAAAGAGGCGGATCGACTTCGCTCTAAGCCTCAAATACACAAAATGTTCAAGAAGTTCGAATCTGCGAGACGCGATTGAACCCCTTTGCTAGCTTCAGCCCCTGAGTCAACTCTGAAATGCCCCTCACATGTGGTTCCTAGGGGGCGGTTTCCGTGTGGGGCCCCCAGGGACTTGTGTTGCTGGTAATCAACCTTTTGCTCAAATACATTGGTATGTGAAAGGGGGCAAGTTTGGATGAAATCTGATCATATACCCTAAGGCCTCTTTAACAATTTAGGCAAAAGGCTTATTAGGTTCGATTAAAATGTAACACATACAGGAAGGTGGTCATAAATGCATACACTGCTATATGGATGGAGTTTGAAGTGGGCAAGGTGGTAACATATATGATAACAAGTAAAATATCAAAGAGAACAAGGGTCGAGAGATTTTTGCTGTGGAGGACTTTCAAACTGTGGAGGATCCAAGATTTTTGCTGAGCGGGTGCACCTTCAAGGTGGATCAAGGACCGGCTAATCAACCCATGTGTTTTTAGCTGAATTCCACCATGTCAAGGGATTTTTTAAAGTTTTTTGGTTGATTTCAAGGGGTTTTTTCGGTTGATCACGAGAAACTTGTTCGGGTTTTTGGTTGATGTCCCTTTTATTTTCTAATTCCTGAAGCATCTGTCAAAGTTTAATATGTGCACCTTTCGTACCTAAAGAAAGTTCTACCTGCGAAAATCAGTTGAGCAGGTGCATGCGTCCTGCTGGGGCCTTCATAGGTTCGCCCCCTGCTTTCAAATGCTTACACTTATCTTTGCTTGTTTAATTTTTTCACTTCTTTGTTATTTTAGTGTTATCAGCTTCTAGTATATTTATTAGTTACATTGTTGATATGAAACATATTTTTGGATACAGTCTGGCATTTGTTATTGCAGATTTCATCACTGCAATGCTTATTCGCTCAATTGGCCAGCTTCTTCAAATAACCGATAGCCAGAGTCTGAAAACATTAGGAGCCGGTAGACTTTTAAAAGTTTCAGGTTTTCCTCTCACCGAGACATCAGAACACCCCCATATGCCAAATTTATGGTGCCGTTTTTATTTCTATATTCTAAGACAAACTAACGTTTTATGTTTATGTAGAAAATTTTCGGTCTGGTGATATAGCTGCCCTGGTGTACTTGTGGAATCCTTTGACGATCGTCACCTGTCTCGGATATTCAACGGCACCAATCGAAAATCTTATGATTGTTTTGTCTCTATATGGAGCTTGTATGAGTAAGGCCTTGTCTTCCCTCTCCTAATGCATGATTAATGTTATACTAGACAGGGGCGGACCCACTATGGTGCTTACGGTGGCACGGCCACCGCTTTGTTTCTCTGTCGTAGGGTAAATTTTTTTAGGGTCGTGAAAGGTGCTACCATATTATTTTGTTGGGTGAAACCATATATTTCTTGAAACTACAATAACACAAGTTTGTCGTAGTTGGTTTCCCCTTCTAGGCGCGGGTTTGAATCCTATTCGTATCATTTTCTTAGTTTCTAGCTTTTAATTTCAAGTTTAATATGTTTCTGAATTTTTTTGGAATAGAAGACTCAATCACAAGATCTCACATACAAAAGGCAAGGAACTAACAAAAAAATTTTATAAAACATATCCATAGCTTTTCGTTTTTGTTATAGTCAAATGGTGCCACCACTTGAAAGAATTTCTAGGTCCGCCTCTGTGCAACCGTATATTTTTTGAAACTACAATAACAATACAAGTTTCTCTTGGTAGAGTTGGTTTGCATTCCTCCCTTTAGGTGCGGGTTCAAATCTTCTTCGTATCATTTTTTTAGCTTTTAATTTCAAGTTTATTATGTTTCTGAAGTTTTTTGCGGTAAAAGAATCGAACACATGACCTCACATACAAGAAGCAGGAACTAACCAACATGCCAATGATGATTTTATTATAAATATCCATACCTTCTTTTTTGTTTAGTCAAATGGTGTCACCACTTGAAAGAATTTCTAGGTCCGCCTTTGTGCAATTGTATATTTGTTGAAACTACAATAATAATACAAGTTTCTCTTAGTAGAATTGGTTTGCACAGTCTTTCCCCTTTTTCGAGTCCCGGGTTCGAATCCAATATGTATCATTTTCTTACTTTTTAGCTTTTAATTTCATTTTTTAAATATGCTTTTGAAAAGATTTGGAATAAAAGACTTGCACACAAGACCTCACATACAAAAAGCAATGAACCAACCAACATACCAATGATATATTTGACTATAAAAAATAATGCTTTGAAAAGATTTGGAATAAAAGACTTGCACACAGGACCTCACATACAAAAAGCAATGAATCAACCAACATACCAATGATATATTTTATAAAAAGTAATCGTAGGTTCATTTTTTATAGTCAAATGGTGCCACCACTTGAAAAGTTTTCTAGGTCCGCCTCTAATATCAGATTTCTAACAATGCTAGGTATTAGGCCCATTGATTTTCTTATGATTTTTTCTTGATTGTAACTGCAATAGGACTAGCTCCCTTGGCCGCTTTTGGATGGGTGATAGCATCTCATTTGTCCCTCTATCCTGCTATTCTAGTCATCCCGGTATGCCCTTGTGCCTTTCCTCTTCTTCAAGCACATCAACATTCAATCGTTTGACTTGACCTTTTGCGTTTTTCTGGTTGCAGTTAGTTTTCTTAATAGGTTCTGGTCTCGATACACCACCGAGGAAACTATTTGTGCAACAGACATATGGCGATGACCAGAATGAACTCTCGATTGATACCCATCGTAAGGGAACAACAAATGAATCGTCAAAACGGACAAGTTTTTCACGGAGACGAGTTGTTCTTTTCTTTTTGTGGGCTTCCGTTTGGGCATTCTATGTTCTAGTCCTGTGTGCCATTTCTCTTAAGGAGTTCAGTGGTCTTGGGGAGATGTTTAAAAGGTACAACTTATCATTCACATGTGCATCGTCAATCTCCAAACTTCATGATGATTCATTTAGCTTGTTTCGGGTTGGTGGAAGCACAGTTTTAACATGCTCATAACGCTGATGAAAACCATATTGTATTTCACTCAATTGTTTCCAGTTTATATGCTTTCTAATACTTTCATTACCATCCTTTTGTTACCATATATTTTTTTTGATATGGATTATGGATTAATACTGGCAGAACGTATGGGTTTATCCTCAGCGTAGAAGATTTATCTCCAAACATTGGTCTCTTGTGGTGAGTACATTTTTTCTTATAATGGTCGAGGCTTGTGGACTACGTGTTATAATTAAGATTTTCTCAATCGTTTTTTTAATGCAGGTACTTCTTTGCAGAAGTTTTCGATTTTTTCAGAGATTTCTTTTTGATAGTGTTCCATATAAACATTCTCTTCATGGTATTGCCACTTGCTATACGGCTAAGCCATCGGCCTTGCTTTCTGGCATTTGTATACATTGCAATCTCTTCGGTCCTTAAGTCCTACCCTTCGGTAAGTTCTCTTAGTATTTTCCCGTAAATCTTTTTTCGTCTTTATCTTCCCTCTATTACTTAGTTACAAATGAAAGCTCGTCATGACTAAAGTTATAACGTTTTCTAATAACAACTTACACCCAGGGCCTGTTTGGTTTGTGGGATTTGGAATTGGACTCCATTCCTATCCTGCATTTGGTTTAAAGGGAAGTCTGGAATTGAAATCCCACAAACATGGGATTTATAAATCCCATGGGGAGAGTTGGCATTTTGTGGGATTTCGTAGGATTTGTTTGTTATTATGTTTTAAAATATGTAAAAAATGCTTGTTTTGTAATGATCAACTAACGAAAAGGTAAGTTAATTATTTTTATAATTTGTTTTTGAAAAAACGTAATTCAATTCCATTACAAACCAAACACATCAAAGATTCTTAATCCTTCCTCACCAAATCCCTCAAAAACATTCTTGCAAACCAAACGGGCCCTCGTTATATTTGAAATCCTTCATTTGGAACTATCATCAATAGTGTAGAGTGCGTAAGATGTATTTTAATGAACTTCTTATCTCGATGCTGAACCTTTCTTTTAATACATGGTTATATGCTTGTTGACGTTGATTCACTCTTTTGTGTTAGAAAAGCCAGCTTTCTAAACACCATTGATGAAAAGAACATTTCATACATATATATATATATATGTGTGTGTGTGTGTGTGTGTGTGTATCTTTCCGTTGTGGAAGGTCTTAGGGTATTAATTTGACATGGGTAGTTTAGTAATTACTAATCTTATACCATCTCCCTGATTTTTGTTTGCCTGTTTTGGTCAGACAAGAAAAATGCATTTTTGTCATACTCAGTCCCCTCCTTTCCCAATCTAATGCCATGCTAAATGTGGGGTAACAAGTTTTTGTCCTGTCCTGTCTCGTTCTGTCCCGCGTATGAAATAGCGTTTAGCACACCCTCCGCACCTGCCACTTCCCGCTGTTCCAAACTACAATCATCATCATTTACATATTTCTGAGATATTTTTTTGAAAATATAGTCATCATGATCTATCGGTTCTCTAAATCGACTTTCATGGACATGGACAGGTAGGAGATTCGGCTCTTTACTTGGGTCTGCTGGGCCTGTTTGTGAATGCAATAGCAGGTAACTGATCAAAGCACTTAACACACACACACACACAGGATCAGGTTCAGGGAAAACCGTAAAAAAATGAAAAACTGAGGAACACCCAGGTATCCGTTCATCTGGACGATATGCACATGTGCATACAAGTAATTTCTAAGCAATTTTTCCAGTATGCACACGTGCATAAAAACCAAAAAAAACAACTTCAATTACCTGTATATGCATGTGCATACCATCCACATGAATGGTTATGTGAGCTAAACCTCCCTATATATAGGGCCAGGTTCAAGGAAAAACCTCAAATAAACGGAAAACTGAGGAACACCCTCGTAGCCCTCCATCTAGACCATATGCACCCTCGTAGCCCTCTCTCTCTTTATATATATATATTGAATCATATAAAATTTATATTACGACAAATATTGTAGCTATGCTCGAGTTCAGGGGCTTTGTGTGAGTTTGTTTGTTGCATTTGCTATATATAAATATCATATACTTCAAAAGAAGTATATTGAAGCTACATTTTTTCTGTTTCTACACGTTAAAATTAAATTTGCACCAAAATCTTACTATCCTTATCCATATTTATGGCAGATATGCAATTTTCCTTTTTCCTTTTCTCTGGGTATCTGGGGACTTTACTTCTTAGCCCTGTGATGCACAACCTGTGGATATGGAGGGTATGGTTCTTTTGCTAATGTCTGAATAATTGGTTCGCTTACATTCTCCATTTCTCCGTAACTTGATTAAGTTTTGACCCGATGAATTTTGCAGGGAACGGGCAATGCAAACTTCTACTTCGCTACTGCCATGGCTTATGCCTGCTTTCAGGTTGGTCAATCTTTGTGATTTGATTTCCAAGAAGTTCTGCCTTTTTTGGTAAGCAAAACGACCCGGGTCTTTTCGGGCCCGGGCTGGGCCGTCCAGGCTTTGGATGTGAAAGTTGGCCCGATCGGAGCCAGGATTTCTATCAGGCCTTGAAATGAAAAGTTTTCCTGATCGCGCCTCAAAGCCTAATAATCAACGTCGATGGTAGCTCTGGAAAAGCCCAAGCCCATGTCAAGTCTTGAGAGTGGCTTGAACCCCTCGTTTCCGTTAGATTCGGCCGTTGAATCAGCTTTAAAACACCTCCTCATATGTAACCCCTANACTCGAGCCCGAGCCTAACCAAGCTCCAGCTCGACTCGTTTATGTTCATAAAGCTCGAGCTAGGCTCGTTTCAAGCCTTACGTATTAAGCTCGAGCTCCGCTCGTCAAGGATATAGGAGGCTTGGGCTTGGCTCGAGCTTGAATCGTTTACCTGTTAATCAATGCTTAATATGTTTTTTATTATTTATAGTATTTATTACTATATATATAGTTGAGGCTCGTTTAGGCTCGCGAGCCACTTATCGAGCTTAATCATGAAGGCTCAAGCTCAAGCTCGTTTATTAAACGAGCCTGTATGAAGCTCGAGCTCGAATAAAGCTTTTAACGAGTTGATCCCGAGTAGCTCACGAGCAGCTCGGCTAACTTACACCCGTACCGGTCACGGTTTCCGGTAATGAAACTTTTTTTTTCTTTTAAATAACGAATAATATTCATGAATATTTTAGAGTTATTTATCATGAATAACTCATGAAATAGTTGATTTTCAGATTATTTATGCCTTTACGGTTTTCATTCGAACTATAGCGATAGGTTATAAAACCGAATATCATGTTCTATGGCATGAAAAACTTGCATGTATAGTATCCGTTTGCCATCGACCAAAAATGACTTATTGTATCTATTTCAACACAGATTATCTTGGTGGTCGAGAGTGTGAGTTCGATGCTGAACCACGATAGAGCTCTAAAGAAAGCTACCACACCCGTTGAGAAAAAGGTACAATAGTACAAACTTCAGATACTATACTCGAGAACCCCGATATACCACACAAACAAAATCCCCGGGAAAACTCGTTTTCAGGAGGTAATCTTGCGGTTTCCTTTTTCCCTGATTCAAGATTGTTTTTGTCGACATCTGGGTTATATATCACATCATTATGTTGTAATCGACAAATTTACCCTAGACGAGTAGAACGCATTCATCATGTAATCTTGTTTCAAGTTCAAATTAGATTCTTGGGCACACTACAATCCTTCACATGTGAATGTATCTACTTTATGGTATAATTTTAGGCACCAGGTTCTTTCACATGTGAATGTATCTACTTTATCGTATACTTTGAGGGAGCTGGTCCTTTTTCGGACCAGATGTTTTTGAGTCGCACCGGATAAAGATGGGCCTTTTTACGGACTAGATAAAGACTGATCGAGTCTCTTTTGGTCTGGATAAAGACCCATATGGATTTTAAGATTTGTTATTTTATTTGTTAGAGGATCAGACCGAAAGCCAAATGGGCCAAGAGGTTGGGCTTTTCCGGGACTGGGCTTTGGTTGTGAAAATGGGCTTGCTTCGGGCCTTTTTCGGCCGGGCTCTTGAAAAAGATGACCCGATTGTGCTTTAGGTCTGGCTTGTGTTTGGGCTTCGTGATTCTTCGGACAAGATTTATTTGGGTTGGGCCAGATAAAGATTGGTCTTCCTACGGACTAGATAAAGATCGGTTTAGCTCCGAATACTTTTTGGACCCGATAAAGCCCAAACCAGAGACCCATATTGATTTTTAAATCTTTTTCAGACAAGATTTTTTTAGTCACACAAGATAAAGATTAGGGCTCTTTTGGGACTAGGTAAAGACTAGTCTGGTTTGAATGTTTTCGGCATGATAAAGCCTGAACCGGATAAAGACCTATCTGTAGTTTTAAATCATTTTTTCTTCTTTAAATGCGTCAATTATTTGCAAAAGGATCGGATCAAAAGCCAAACGGGTCAAGAGCTCGGGTTTTTTTATACATGGTTTGTGTCGAGCTTAGGCTCTGGGAGTGAAAATAGGCCTTGTCAGGCCTTTTCGGACCGTGCTTTTGAAAAAATGACCCGATTGCAGCTTTAGACCTGGTCTGGATCTGGGCTTCGTGCCAACGTAGCCCAGATCATAATTCGGTAATTTTGTGGAAATACCTATTCAAAATACTTAAAAACAATTGGAAATTGAAGTAATGAAATGATACCCATTTCACATGATAACTAAACAATGTGTAGTAGAAGGGTTTTAAGATACACTCCTTTCACTATATAAACTTAAAATTCTTGTTAGGTATTATAATATAGTTTTAAGGTTTTGATAGATTTATTCTATTCTATTTAATGTGTTAATAGCATCTTGATAATATGTATAACTCTTAAAACACATCATCATAGATGTTTTTTCCTCTTTCAGTTGGCATGTTATTAACATCATAAAGGGGTATCTGGTTTGTGGAATCAGATGGAATTGGAAAGACAATTTCATTTGATTAAATTCTACGGTCTTGTTTGGTTTACGGATTTAACGGATTGGATTTTGTTGAATTTTACGGTTGAGGGATTTGGTCATTCTCTTCTCTTGCATATAAGTTAGAGAATTTGAACTTAATTCCTTTGATAATATCTAGTAATTCATAATTTGATTTGAAAAAGACAAAAATAACCTTTGGATCTTATTTAACCCTACACCATTAGTTCACCACCGCACTTGCTGTTGTCGCCTCCATCAGAACTACTACCGTCAATGTCGCATCCACTTCTGCCTCCACCGTCGTCTGTACAACCTCCACGAATTGATATTTTTTAGTAATTTTATTGCTATATATTATCTATATAACTTAAGGGAGGTAGAAAGAATGTCATCAAAGGGATTTTAATCGTTTATCATTATTTCGTTACGATTTCAAAGCTATATTCTGCAAATGAAATTCATTTCAATTATTGATAGATTTTATTTCATTTTTTGTCAACCACAAACATGGCCGAACTTGCTTCAATTCCATTTCAATTTTTTTGGTCACATTTCATTCATTTCAAAAACATTCTACAAACCAAAAACTCCTTAAAGAGTCGTTGAAAAATTGATTAGTCCACCAAAGGGACTTTGATCAAACAAATGTGGTAACTCAACATTCTTAGAGTTCAAAGGTAACCTTACAAAAAAAAAGGTTTCATTTTTCGTATATAAATATTATATACTTAAAAGAAAGACAATGATGAGCTCATAAAAAGTATAAACTCTAAAAAGATATAAATATTTTTATATCTTCTGTATCCCTTAACTTTTGGACGAAGCAGGGTCCTGCCTCGTCTCAGGGGCCAATTACCCAAACGCTTACTCTAAACGCTTACCAATAAGAATCAAAACTGTAATTTATTATTTCATTTGGTAAGACTATTGCCAATCAAAATGGCATTATACACAACAATTTACTAGGTAAGCGTTTATCGGGTATGAGTCGTCACCCTTACTTACCGGGTAAGACTCTGCAACCTTACCACCAGTGCTCTTACCGGTTAAAATTCTCGACCCTTGACATGTTCATTTTTTTTGAACGACAGCTTAGTTAGTTTGTTAGTATACACCTCAGTTAGAAACGTCTATGCCCAGGTTCGAACCTGGGACTTCTATTCTAAGAGGGAGAAGCATTTAGTAAGGTAAATGACACGGTGAATACCTACTATAAGCATTTAATAAACAACTCTTTAACTTAGGTCACGTTTTTATATGTCTATTCTCGTACGTTATCATATTTAAATAATTCTTATGTTTTTTAAACAATCATTCTTATTTAAAATTGATTGATTCAATGTTGACATTTATAAACAACATTTTTCGAGATTTTGTGTTAGATTCGTTAAAATCTTTAGGTCATATTTAAAATCCTATTTTTGTGTTAGATTTGTTAAAATTTATTGTGAATGTTTACGTTCACGATGCTTTTTATTGTGAAGGTTTGAAATGCTTTTATCTTCAAAGTATTTTCACTATGAAGGTCCGGATATTTTTTTTACCGCCTTCACAGTATTCTTCTGTGAAGGTTTGGATTATTTTTTTTACCTTGGTTAGGATTTTTTTTTACCTTCATAATTTTTCACTATAAATGTTCGAATTTTGTTTACCTTTTCAGTGTTTTGCTGTAAATTTCATGTGTAAAACCTTGGTCTTACTGGTCTCATGGAAATAGCTTGATCTCATGTGAGCCTAAGTTTTAAGAGGTAATATAGTATTTTTAGCCTTTTTCTATATTTTTTGTTAAATAATAGACTATAATTAATACAAAGTCATTAAACACATGGTTAATTTTATAAAAATAAAAGAGAAACATAAGCATGAGATGTTACTTTTGTATATAATTAAACTATATGAAGTTAATTATTTAAACTTACATATTAAATTGTTAAATTAAGATTTTGGTGGATAAAAAACTCAATTATTTACAAAAATGTTTGAGTATTTCAAAGTAAACACGCGGTAGTTTTTTTTTCTAATAAACAAAATAGTAGGTAGTATTTAGATGATGTCCTCAAAATCTATCTTACAAAGACTTGCTATTTTAAGCAAAACATTACAAAGATTACATAGTAAAATTTGTTTTACATAAAGATTAAATTGAATCAATGATGCTCTAGTCTAGCGAATAGAGGTAACACCCTTGTGTCTTCACGAGATGGTATCCTCAGTTGGTGGTTCGAACCACGTGGGGGACGGCTTTCTACGGTACCTAGCTCTTGGGCCGGTTCATGGGTGCGGGGCGGGGGATTAGCATTTAATAAACAACTCTTTAACTTAGGTCACGTGGCGCTCTCGGCTGTCATCACGTTCACAATGAAAAAGTGGTTCACATTTGAACCTGACCCTCTATATATAGTATTAGGTTCAAATGAGACGTGCTAAAAAATGAGAAGTAGAGAAATGATCTCCTTCGCACATCCGATCAATAAAGGAGGTTTTGACCGGGTCACCCTCCTTGAATCGTCTCCACCCTCCATGAATCGTGTCAATCCTCCGTGAT
>LUCG01131977.1:0-15637 GCA_001633085.1 Carthamus tinctorius
TCTATATTTTTGTTCTATTTTATATTATGCTCCCCCTCTTATAAATTCCTGACTCCGCCCCTGTTTGAAGCATATCACTTCTAGCTTGTGGTTTGAAAACAATGCTCAAACCGTATATATAGTTTTGCTTTATGATTTTAGCTCTAAATCGGACTATACCACAAACACTTTTAGATCCCATTATGAACAAGTATTGTTTACTTACGACTTAACAAGTTTAGTGGCCTGAATGACTTATTTACTTAACCATAAAATGAGCATTTCTTACGGCTTAATTGTTGCCATTAAGCCAAAATGGCTACATGAAACAAGTCAGGATTCCCTACTTGTTTCATTATCCCGCCTCAAATAAATTAATATTAAAAATGATAGAAATAATCTAACTCCCTCACTTTGCCTCCTTCAAATCAAGTGGTCTTCCATCTAGAATTACCAAATTCGCCCCCACCCACCTCGAACCATTTGGGATCTATTACACATTTTATGGTAAAAATGTTACATGATCCACATTAAACATTGTGTTGCAAAATTTACATTTTAATATTTATTTATCTTATACTTTTTAGTTTTTTATATTTTATTTTATATTTTAGTCATATATCGTATATTAATTGAAATATGTTAAAAATACGTTTTAATTTTAACAAATTACACCATTATAATCGTATCGTCGATACGTTCGAAATGNATAATATTGAATATTTTTTGATGTAATTATTTTATTATATACCATATATACTACGATTATAACGTTTTTCGCCTCCCCCCCAACGCACGCACATTATCTACATGCTAACAACCACGTAAAATAGACACCAATTGCAATGAATAACTCTTTTTTTATTGTAAGCATATAGTTAAATACCCAACACAGTGCATAAAGTCCGTCATATTAACCTTTCATTTGACAACATATGTACAAACTTTATGTTTCATATAAATCCATGCTACTATTATTGATAAAATCCATTACAGTTTATAACGCGGTGCAAAGCCCAGAGACTTATAATAACTAGTTATTTCACATACTTATAAGAATTTGATAAAGGGGATAGTATGTCGAAATGTATTAAACTATACCAAAAAATCTATTGTGTGTATCCACCTACCAAACATGCTTTTTAATGTATGAAACATTTTTTTTCTATTGTGTTACAAAATGATCTGCTACCTGCTTAGCCGGTAAACCATCGTCGGAGACCCAGAACCGTCACTGGAGGCTCATAACAGCCGCTGCAACCACCGCAAACCATCACCGGAGACCCATTGTCGCCGTTGCAAACCATCACCGCCGCTGCTCAGTCGGTAAACCATCGCCGGAGACCGTCGCCAGAGACCGAGAACCACCGCACAAACCATCATCGCCGATGTTGCAAAACCATCACCGCCGCTATTTAGTCGGTAAACCATCCCCAGAGACCCGGGACCACTGCCGCCGTTGGGAACCACCATCACTGTGGAGAACCGGAACCACGACGGCTGTCGGGAACCACCATCGTTGTGGAGAACCGGAACCACCACCGCTATTGCCGACCTCCAACGCCACCCACCAGCCATCGCAACCACAACCAGTGATCGGAAGAGCGCCGGAGATGATCAACGGTGATTGGAATAGTGGCTGAGATCAACGTTGGGCGGAAAAATGGTCGGAAGAGCGCTGGAACAGTGATCGGAACGTGGTCGCCGGAGGTAACAGGTTGATCCGGTCATTTAAAACACAAAAGAAAAAAAAATTAAACTCTGATATATTAAAAAACAATTTTTGGTAGGTAGATACACACAATAGATTTTTAGGGATAGTTTAATACATTTCGAAGAACTATCCCGTTACTTAGAAAATAAAAATACTAAAGAATACCACACTTTAGATCCGAGTTCGTATAAATTACTTTTATGTACCATTTTATTCCATATATATTCCGATCTGATTTATAAACATTTGTGATTCGATTCAATCCGATTCAAACGCATTTCACCAGACAAAAGAAAGAAAGATAAGATGTACTTTGAAGAACTTGTAGCAGAAGACCATGGAATTTATACCAAATTCTTGACTACGATCTACCATTCATTGTAGAAATCGTCCATTTTTTTCTCTCTCTCCATCGATAATGCATCCAAATTCAGCCGCTTAATCCATTCATCTGTCAAAATTTCTCTTCAATTTGCTCCATTTTGCAATGGATCCTAACCCTAAGAAGTTCCCAATCCTGTCATACGTGATGGCCAAGCTCCCCACCGTCACTCGCTCGCAGTCGCCGGAGTTCGACATCGAACAACCGCCGCCGGCTACGGAACCTTCGGCAACTGAACCGGAGCCCTACTTCGAGCTCGAGGAACGCATGCCGTACTTAAACGATCCTGAGCTTCTCGCTTCTATGCATGCGGCTGTGGCGGATGTATCTCGGACGCGATCTGTTCTCGAAACCCTAGGCGAGTGTCCTGATCATGAGTTAGTCGACATCGCTAGGTCGCGGCTTGCCGAGGTCGAAGGAGGCTTGGCGGACCGGCTGGATGAGGTTGCGTTGTCTGATTCGGATGCGGTGGAGGTGGAGAAAAGGAAGAAGGCGGAGGAGGTGGAGGTGAAGTCGTTTAAGGCGGTGATTTCGTTGTACGAGATGCATCAGTCGTATGAGAAGATGTTGAGCATGGCGGAGAAGAGGCTTGAGAAGCTTTACGAGGCGGCGAAGAAGGGAGGAAAGGCGGTTGTTGTTGATGATCAGGGGAGTTCGAGTGTGGTTTCTGGTGTTGAGGATGATGTGAACGATGAGGTGGTTGCGATTTTGAAGGATGCGATGGAGAAAGGTGTTGAGAGGATCGATTTATCGGAGAAGCGGTTGCCGTATCTTCCTGAAGCGTTTGGGAAGCTTCGGATGTTGGTTTCGCTTAAGCTGTGTTCGAATCAACTTGAGGTTTGTTCATAATTTCATCAACATATCCTATTATTATATGCTTTGCTGCCATTACTGTTTTTGTATACTTAAATCATCGTGGAGATGAGATGTCTATGATTTTGCTATCAGTTTGTGTAAAAGAAAAGACCCTACACCACTGCATACAGAACTCATTATCATTAATCATGGTGGAAAGTTGAAACTGCTAGCGAGATACGGAGATAGCAACGAGGTAGCCTAGGTAGTAGGTCAACATGATTGTTAAACGATGTGAACGGTTTTTCAGTTATGGCACCAGGCTTTATATCTACCATTGATTTTGTTTCCTAGTTTTGTTGATTCGAATATTCGAATTCAAAGTGAATTTGGTCCTCTGTTGTGGATCGATCTCTACCATGTAAAATCGAATTGCTTATGGAATTAGAAGACGGCAATGTATTTAGGAACATGGATTGGAATTTGGAAAGGCTAATTTTGTAATTGTTATGTTGCGGTAACTTATAACTTTGGCGATTCATGACTTGAAGTATAATGGGGCAATGGCCCCAAATGCTAGGTCGAATAAAGGGTATTTGTCTTTTGTAATGAATTCTGATGCATATTGGATCACTTCCTGTTAAACTTCAGGAACATATTTGCATATTTGCTGCAAATGTTGTAGAATTTTGATTTTTGCTTAACAAATATTCGTCTTGCTACCATAGTCCATTTTCATTAATCTTCATTCTTCACATTTGTGTGTTCGTTTGATATTGTGTTTTGTATGACATAAAGGAAAAGAATTCGATTCTTCTTAGATGCATACTTCTTCATTGGTTGAGAGAGGAGCCTATTATATTGATGCATCCTTCTTCTTATTATACCATTTGATCTTGTTCGTTATAGAAGTTTCTTAGCCTTGTACCTTTTTAGTGACTTTATAAGGTCACTGTTACTTGTAGGTTAGTTTTAACTTCTAATCCTAAGAACGCTGTGTTAGAAGATTGATAACCTTTACAAAGTTAGCGGCGAATAAAAAATACCGTGTCAGTTTACTTTGTTCCTTCCAGAATTCAAGTATTTTTATCAGTGACAGTGAGTAAAAGCGCATAATGTGCACAGTTGACTTCTGTTCTACCTTCACCAGCAGCATCATTACACTACAGCTGAAAGCATCAATTATTATTTGGTGGTGAAACTGGATTCATATACTCCATTCTTTCTCTACTCTAGTAAGGGTCCTACTTTCGGTTGTTGGGCATCCGAGGATAAGTATCACTGTACTAAAAGTGACCCATCGGGCCACCATTATGTGCTCTATTGACCAGATCCATTAGAGCCATGGAAGTTGTTTTTTTTTTCTTCAGCAGCTAGTAGGCTTTACCTTAAGGATATAATAGGAAAAGGCAAAACTAGAACTGTTCTGATTTTTGGGGTCAATTGAAGTTAATTGAAGTTTCTTAATGGTATCTGTTAAAACAGTCCACTAATTAGAAAACGGAGAGTTTCTATACGGTTAGAAATATCTTTTCATGTGAATGACTGAATCCCATCTCCCCCAGCTTCCGAGCTGGATATATTGGGTTTGTTTGTTTGGTTTAGTTTTAGTTTTATGTGAATGACTGGTTCCAAGGAAGATTTTTTTTAATCATAGTTGCAATTACATTTGTACAAATGCTAGAAAAGTTATTAATACTGCTAGTAAAATTAACAAAGGCACCAGATATGTCCCGGTGGTAGAGGTGTGGGTATAATCCTATGTGTGAGGTCCTGGGTTCAAGCCTACGCACCGCTCCTTTGCCAATGATGACCGTGGGACCTGTGTGGTGGGGCGCCTCAGATGGTGGCGTCTAAACTTTCTGAAATCAACAAGGACATGTGTTTGTATTTGTAGCACTTGTAGGTAGTTTTTGCTAGCTCAAAAGTCAAAATCATATTACAATCATGGTTTTAAAAAGTTGGGTGACGCCTCTTGTGGGTTCGTTGAGTCATATGCCTTGGGATCACTGAGGCGGGAATGAGGCGTAAGTTAGAAATTAGGGTTAAAAGTTCTCTTACCGACCTTTACTTTCTATAAAATAAGCCCATCTTGCTCCTCTTAAGTCGTTTTCTTATACTCAATTGCTGCTTTTAATTCTCATTCGTCTTCTCTAGTCTCCCATTTTGAAGAGCATCGGATTAGGTTTTCTTTGTCTGTATATATATGAAGTATTTTTAATAAATAATAATTATGAAAGCTTCTAATATTAATTACAACTTTACCACTATTAATATATTTTGAGCTTTTAATATTACTATTAGATATGAATGTGAAGGATCGTGTGAGAACTGAGAAGTTGAGTTAATGGTGAGAAGCGTGAGAAGTGGATCTAAACCCTTGATCTCTTTTAATCTCATGCCCTCCCATGAATTCAGCTTTAGAAGGGAATTGATCCGGTGTATCTCATCGTAATGTGCATCCAACGGTTGATAACCACTCACACTTCTCAAGTTAACCTCAACTTGTCTCCAGAACCCAATCCTATTTATATGAATTAGTGCATATAAACATTTTTATTTTGTTTTATTTTTGTTTTGCTTTTTGAATACACTTTCCATATTCACCGACCCTTTGTGTACTGTAACAGGTCATTCCCGACTCAATTGCTGGACTCGAGAACCTTGAGGAGCTTAATGCTTCTTCCAATCTTTTGGAATCATTACCTGATTCCATTGGCTTATTGCTGAAATTGAAGATTTTAGACGTCTCAAGCAACAAACTCGCTTCCTTGCCCGACAGCATTTGTCACTGCAGGTATGTCTGTTTTATAAGATTCGTCACCAAATTTCCTCCTCCCTCGCCTACCCCTACAACAAACTCGGCTTTATAACACGTCAAAAAGATCTAAAAGTCCTAATAGACTGCTTTATAGAACTTAAGTTTATAGAAATAAACAACCGTGCATCCTATGTAAATGTGTTGCAATAAGTTGATAGGACCTTTTTGGACGTCCTAAGAGCATCTCCAACATTTATGCTAAAATGGAGGAGAAAAGAGGGATTTTAGCAATTTTTTTTGCTCCAACAACTATGACATCTTGTATGCTAAAATAGAGAAAAGATGAGAGACTTTAAAAATCTCTAAATTTAGAGAAATCTCTAAAACTGCTTAAGAGAGAGATTATTATTTTAATAATTCCCACCAATAAGATATTCTGAACAGAAATGTTTAGGAAATAATATTCTCTAATTAAATGTATTGGATATTTGAATGATATAATTAATGTTAGAATCTCTAAAATAGAATACCCGTTGAAATAGAATGTAATTCTTTTTAGAGATTCTCACTTTCATCACCCCATTTTAGAGAAAATATATCATATCTGTTGGAGATGCTCTAACATGTTTTTGAGACAGTTTTGAAATAAAATGTCCTATTGGTTTAGTACGTGACATTATTTCAAAAAGTTTAATATAAAAACAAATGTCCTATAAAAAGATGTATTTATAAGACGCTTCTCACAAGTGTCCTAAAAAATGTTTTAGGATGCGCAATACTTCCTAATGTTACAGATGTTAGGGGATTGTCCTATAAAGCAGTCTATTAAGACATTTCGGGCTTGTTTGTTAGCAGCATAATGAGACTCCTGACATATTTTGTCAGTTATACATGACTGTTTGTTAGTGGCTTAATGGCATAGGAAGTGGCTAATTCAATAAGCTTTTAGAGGGGGAGCTTTATGCAGAAAGCTTAGTTTTTCCAAACCTGTCACTCCCAGTTAAAAACAGGGACGGACCCAGAGAAATTTTCAAACGGTGGCACTACTTGAGTATAAGAAACGTATATAAAGAGATTTTTCACAAAGTCAATATTGGTTTAGTGGTTGGTTCTTGCTTTTTAAATTAAAGGTCTTAGTGTTCAAGTCTTGTTATTACAATTTTTTTAGAAACATAATAAATATAATATTAAAAGCTAAAAAACTAGAAAAACATCTCTAACAAGATTTGAACCCAAGACCTCAACTTTTAAAAGCAAGAAACTTACCAACTAAGCTAAGGGAAACTTGTGCTTTTATTGCAGTTTCAAAAAATATATGGTGGCACACAGCAAGTTAGTACGGTGGCACTTTTCACAACCCTATATTTTTTTACACTGCGACGGAGGAACCATACGGTGGCACGTGCCACCGTGGGCACTACTATAGGTCCGTCCATGGTTAAAAAACATGTTTCTTCCATCTAAGAAGAAAACTCTCCCCAACAATAATTCTTCCATAGATTAATCCACACAGACAATTTTATCCCTACAGGACTTAATGGAAAACCAACCAAACAGTCCCTTAGACATTTTTGTTGTCCTATAAAAACCGATCTTGTTAATAGGGTAGTACCAGAAAACTAGTGTATAAATTAACAGTAAATTTTCTTGTTTTAGGTCATTGGTAGAACTTGATGCTGGCTTCAATAAGCTAACATATCTACCCACCAATCTCGGCTACGAACTCGTGAATCTGAAGCGCCTTTCCGTCCCTTTAAACAAGCTCCGTTCGTTTCCCACCTCTATTGGCGAAATGGAATCTCTTCAATTTCTAGATGCCCATTTTAACGAACTCCGTATCCTGCCACCATCCATCGGCCGGCTTTCGAAGCTCGAGATTCTTAACCTTAGTGGCAACTTCAGCGACCTCACATCGCTTCCCTTCACGATCGGCGATTTGACCAGCCTCAAGGAACTCGATGTCAGCAACAACCAGATCCACGAGCTTCCCGTCACCTTAGGCCGCCTCGAGAATCTCACGAAGCTCAACGTGGAAGAAAACCCATTAGCGTTTCCGCCTAAAGAGGTGGTGGACGAAGGAGTTGAGGCGGTGAAGGTGTTCTTGGCGAAGCGGTGGCTCGATCTGTTGGTG
This sequence comes from Carthamus tinctorius, assembly GCA_001633085.1. NCBI lineage: Eukaryota > Viridiplantae > Streptophyta > Magnoliopsida > Asterales > Asteraceae > Carthamus > Carthamus tinctorius. The sequence continues at coordinate 7,763 of LUCG01131977.1, forward strand.
GCGGAAGAGGAGAATAGCAAGTCCGCCGAGATTGAGCAACCGCAGGGTGGGTGGTTGACTCGTAGCGCGTCGTGGCTGACCACCGCAGTTGCCGGTGCCGCCGGAACCGTTGGCGGGTATTTGGGTGGCGGAGGTGGAAGGAACGCGAATGCAAAAGGAGACCCTTACCTCGATCAACAACTATGATCATGTTGCTAGTTTAAGTCTCCTCAGGGCCACTATGGATGTGACTATCTCTTTAGGGCCGGCCATTGAGGATTTTACTGGCTCCTCAGTGTTATTGAGGATTTTCTTGACTGTTATTTTACGGGCTGAACTATACATAGTGTAGTGTTGTTCTTTTGGCAAGCAAGCATGATATGGTGATAGTACTTCCCATAGTTAAAACAGAATAAGTTGGGATTGTTGTGTTTTTGGTGGTGTAAAATAGACATTCATGAATTGGTTTGTGTTTCCTTTTTCCCTTTTAAGTTATATATTTGACTATGAAAAGTGAAATCAATTTCAGAGGGTTCTATAAAATAGAGAAAATAGAGAGATTTTGGTTTTTATTTTATTTTATTTTATTTGCTTGTTAGAGATAGAGAGGGTAGAAATTTGTAATTCAAAGAGCCCTTTCAACACTATTTTAAACAACTGTTTAAATGATCATAAGTCATAACTTACCTTATTGAGTTTATAACTCATAAGGCCTAAGGCCATGAGTACCACATCCGTTTTTGGTTCTGTGGTTTCATTGCCAAATCAGCGTCACGTCAGCTTCTCACTATCCCACCTTCAAACTATCACCAGCCTTTCAAATCCCGTAACACAACACTTCAACCCTCTAATCCTTTATATATATATTTTTAAATATTTTATATATAAATAAGAAGAGAGGAGAGAGAGAGAGAGTGTGTGTGAAACCAAGCGGCTTCACGAAACCGCCGGAAGGCATAGCATGGGCGGGTTGAGCCTGCCGAACCCACCATGAGACCAATTGTGTGGTACGCTCGGCCTAACTTAGCTTATTAAAATATTATTTTAAACAATTGTTTGGCAACAATAAGTTGAGTTATTTTTTGATTTATTGACGCGTTGTTTGATGGATTAAAATCAGTTTATTGAAATACTATTTTAAACAGTGTTTTAACAATAGCGTTCGATAATTTTTGGATTGTTATTGTCGTTTTTGTTGTTAGATCTAGAAGTTTTGAGTTTGAGTTTGTTGATTAATTGTCTTTTTATCGTTCTTATTTTGCTTGTGGAAGGATTTATTAGACTTAATGTTTCAAGACAACGGGTGTTTACAAAATGCTTAATGGTTAAATATTTATCAGACCATTTACCTTATTGATTGAGCATGATAAAGAATTAAAAATCTGATATGCTTAACGTTTACCAAGTACATGACTTCTGTCAAAATTCTTTTTGGTGGTTGGGAATTTTTACTTGATAAAGTAAGTGAGTATACTCTTAGGCTATGCGTGACGTGGGTTGGGAGCGTTCCAAATCGTCGGGCTCAGCGGGTTGGGCAGGCTCCCATATGCGTGCGGCGGTTTCGGTGGGTTGGGGTTGGAGCGGCGTGGCCGGCTCATACCTGCTGTTGTGTGTGGTGTGTGTGGGGTGTGTGTTTTAATTAATTAAATAATTAAAAAGTGAGAGGGTTGAACTAATCAGAGAGGGTTCCAGATGACTTATTGTGATGTGGCGCTGATGTGGTAGTGGGGTTGGGAGGGTTCGGATACGCATAGCGTTATCAAAAAAGTGTTTCGTAAACATCCTACTATAAAAAGATGGAAAGTTCTATCATATAGAGACCAAACCAGTAATTTTTTTCCCGAGTAGTGTTATAATTTAACTATAAAATAATATCATTTTTCTTTACAAAATCAATGTAGATCTGTATGTTGGTTCTTTTATCTTCACCCATAAAATACTAATGCTCGAATCCAATGTAAATATATTTTTAGAAACATTGGAAGTATATTACTAAAAAAACAAATTTGACCATTGAGGGACTCAAAAGGTCAAATCTTGGCCATTTGTTTAAAAGTGGTATTTACCATCTTAGTCATTAACATTTGAGTTTAAAAAATAATATGAGAGCCTTCATTCAATAGAACAATATAATTGTACCTTTTTAAAATGTAATTTTTCTTTTATGGTAGAACCATGAAACGGTAGTCCACGTCAATGTATCTATCCATGCAGGCCAACCTCTGCCATCGTATATAGAAATTTAGGTTGCGTTTGGTACAGAGAAAAGAATTGGAGAGAATTGGTAATAGAAATGAGGAGAAATGGAAATGGGGAGAAATGGAAATGGGGTGGAGAATTGGAATTAATCTCTTGTTTGGTATCATCAAAGAAATGAAACAGAGAAATGATGGCTTATGTCGTTGGACNNNNGCCGGAGGTCGTTGCCGACACCGTTGGTCGTCGGAGGTGGTCGTCGGCAGTCATCGCCGACGCCGTTGGTTGTCGGCGGTCGTGGCCGACGCCGGTGGTCAGCGGAGGTGGTCGTCGCAAATGTAGGTTTGTCGTCGGGTTTAAAATTGAACAGCACCAACTCTCTCCATTTCTCCTCAAAATGGAGAGAATTGCATTTCTCTACTTTTACACTACAATGATTTCTCAGAGAACTCCATTTCTCCACCCAAAAAATGATGTCAATTCTCCCAAACAAGAGATTCACGTCCATTTCCATTTCTCTGCTTCCAAATCTCTGTACCAAACGGCCCTTTAATGATCTATTTCTAACTGATATAAAACTCTAACATGTCATAATTCATGTTTTTTTTTTTAATTAGAAAGAATTTGCTTAAAGAAATAAAGTTGGTGTGGTTATTGCCAACCATCCCATGTGCAAATAATCAAAATCACATGGCTTCTAATTCCCCTCCCCCCATCATTATTTCCATCATCTAAAGAAGCAACATTCTTGGATACCATTTTCACCCCCAAATAAATCACATTCTCTCCATCTCCCTTCATCCCACATGATGATCAATACATCAACCACCAAGAAAGCTACATCATGCTTCTTCTTCTTTTCCTTCTTTATCCTTCCCTTGTTGTTCACCCTCATGTCTGACAACGGCGGCCGTAACGGATCGTGGCGGCCGCCGTTGTACCTGTGGGCCGTGGCCCGAGTTGCGGGGGTGGTGTTGATCGCGGGTTTGGTGGTGGTTCTCGTCAGAACCACCATCGTGACCTGGATCATGGTGTTGGTGATGATGGCTTTTAAAGGGAAACGCCGCCGCGTGCTGGCGGTGGAAGGGCGGAAGATCACCGGAGATGTCGCGTTGCAGTTGTTGAAGGTTGTGATCAAAGAGAGAAGCATTGTTGCGGTTGCTTGTGCTACATTTTTGAGTTCAATGGCCATGGTTTGGGTTGCTTGAATTATAAGTGTAGATATATTTTTGTTTGTATATTAAAATTAGAAAAATGGTTTTCTTTTTTTCTTTTTCCTTTTTGGTTTAGGGAAATTTGTTAAATAATGCATATAAAAATGGAATTTTGATTTTTAGTTTTTTTTATTAATATATGCCAATTTTGTAATTTCAGCTTTTATGTGAATGATTTAAGTTTATTAAAGTCATATTGATTATATAAATAAATGTTTTATGAAATCGGTAAATCTAACCCGAAATAACTGAATTTGATACTTAATTGAGTTGTACAATCTTTAAACCATATATATTGGGTTAAACTTGGATCCGACCCAATCCAATTAACCTGATGTCTTTTTGTACCAACTGAACTAATAGCGTAATTTACTTTTGTATTTGCACTAAACTTTCAACTTTCTTGGTTGAGTTTGTTAGCCTTATTTGCATCTTCAAATTTTGTTTTGTTTTGTTTATAACAATCACTTAGATTGTAAAATTGATATATCAAAACTTCAATATGAGAAATGCAATTGTATTTTTGTTGGGTTGGATTTTTAAAGACCTAAAACATTGACTTAGGTTATTCAAATACCTTCAACTTGACAAATTGCATTGGTGTGCAACTCTATCATTACATAATGAACAAGAAAGTTAAGGTTTAACTCTATGCACCATCCTCTGTCGAAACTATTTCGTCTCTTGTCTTGATTTTGATAATCGAATAGAATCGTTGATGCATCCCAGAGTATTCTTCACGTAGGGACTTTGAATAAATGCGTTTCACGAGACCAGTTTATTCTTTATTACGATCGACTATACACTGATCTTTTTGATGTATTTGTTGTAGGAATTGAATGACAATTATATTTTCTCGTACATTTTATTGGAAATATTAGTTTATAAACTATGACAATTTTGTGTTTGTAATCATTTAAACTTACAGAATTATAAAATGTATAATCTAATATAACGATTTTTACGTTTTCAGCATGTAGCTCATTTGGCAACTGTGAGAAAATTTTGCCCAAATATATAACAGGTCCTGGGATCAAACCCAGGGCTCCTGCTAGCCTCACCCGTTAACTGAGCCAAAAAATGCCCTCTCACATTGGCCTCCTTGGAAACGGGTTCCATGTGGGACCGGTTAAAGTTGCCGATAATCTCTTTTTGTCCAAACATAACGATTTTTTGCATATTTACACCAACATTATAAGTTCTCTTGTTTGATAAATTATATTTTAATGTATCGTTTTCTTTTAAGTTGTGTTATGGTTAATTACAAAATGATGCATTTTTCAAAAAATAATTAAAAGCAAAAAAGTGGGACTCGGTTGTGGTCCGTCGTGTTAAGAACCGGATGTTTAGTTCGATGAAATACTGAATACCGAATTGGCCCTTATCAAATCCCTGCATGGTAGCTAGTGCTTAAAATTGGATAAGTTTTAGAGTTTATGTTGTTTTCATGGAATAAGTATAAAAAGAATCGGAAAAGTTAAGACCACGACAATTTAAATTATTGGATACGATTGAAATTATTAACCGTCTAAACCTTTAACTTGTCTTTATAAGAATCAGATTTTATTTTCAAATCATCATGGCTACACTGAACCAAAGAGTAAAACTATTAGCCCTTAAACACTTAACTTATCCTTAAAAAATAACAATTTGTGTATTGATACAATACAATAGAATGCAAGAGTTTACTAGGAAAATTGAAAATGAATTTATTAATGAATTTTCTTGTCATTAAATTGTATTCAACTTGAACTTTTACAAACAAGTGATGGTTAGACTTGTGATTTTACTTTGAAGATCCAACAGAAAAAACGGATTATAAAATTTATATATTGATGTAGAATTAAAAGTTAAAAATTCTAATTTTTTGGAATGATTTGCATAATTTATTATCTTATTATAAGATAACATTAACATAAAACTTATGATTATCTTTTTAAGAATTTTCTTTTGATAATGATAATGACAAAGTATTGTTGTATTATTCTATATTATATGTAACAATTATCTTGTACTTAACCTTATTTATCAATTAACTATTAGTTCATTTAATATAATATAAATCTTAAATAAAAATAGTATCGAGTATTGTATATTCTAATATCTTAGTTTGGGTTTGTCCCTCGTCACCCTAATGGAGGACTTACTTTGTTTTCTTTCCTATGCAAGTCTTGTTGTAAGGTGGAATGCTTTCCCGCTTTCCAAGCTTTCGCGGAAATTGGCTTTACGTCGATGTCTTATATTCCGTATAGTAGTCCCGATTTGCATATTATTGTATGAAAAGGAGTTGATTACCTATTTCCCTTAGTCGATTTAGTAGACTGCTTTTTTTTTTCTAGATGGTATCGGTCCCACACTCGGCTCAAGGCTTTAAAGAATTAATACCAGGCTCAAGGGAAAGAGATAGCAACCAGTAAACTATCTGTTAAAGCGATGAGAATTGAGGTCGTCTTTTGAACACTTCCTAAAGTACGCTTATTTAATACCTTTTCCTACTCCTGAGCTACCATGAGTTTAGAATCTTCATCGAGCCTGCTAAGGTATTACACTAGCCTTCTCAATAGCGTTACCAGCTACGTTGGAGGAGAAGTTCTAGCCGTTTCCACTTTCGACTAGGGCAACAACTCCCTCTTGCACAACTCCCCCATTCTTGCGCATAAAAGACATCATTTCCCACAAGTGACCAACCGAAGCCACACAATTTCTTATATTATAAAAGGAGTGCTTCTCCGTAGAGGAGCACGAACGAAGTCTAGTAAAAGAAAGTTTCACTTATTTATTATACGAATCCTAAGGCTAGTGAGCAGTTCTCTCCCCCACCTAGAAAGGGGGAGAGAGAGAGAGAACATAAGAGAGAGTGCTTCTCGGGGTCTCCCTAGAGTTGTTTGTGTAGCCTTTCTGATCCGGAAGCAGCAAGCGAGCAGATGCGAGCGATCAGTCAGCAACAAGCCAGTAGGAAGTTCTTACCCGTGGATTGAACTTCTTGCTGTCGATAAAAAGACCTGCTCCCCCCTTGAAGCGGGGAAGGGGGGGGGGGGGGCAAGTTAAAATCAAATATGAAATTAAGCCATACCAGTAAGAATAAGCCTGTTACTTATAAGACTTATTACTTTGATAGAACTGTCTTATGTTACTTATAAGACTTATTACTTTGATAGAACTGTCTTACCCTACATTTCCTCTCCGATAGAGGGGAAATGAGATAAGGGTTGACCTTCTTATATCTAGCTAGCCTGGCAACAACCCGTCACTAATGACCGAAGGGAGATCAATGAGATAAGGGTTGACCTTAAAAGCAATAAACCCAATTCTATGTCTATCTTGACTTAAGACATAATGCAAAGATCAACTTGAATATAGGGACCCATTTAAGGCCTGTTAACACGATTTTTGAGCTCTTAAACATAGCATCCCTATAATTTGTTAAAAATTTTAATATTTGTTTCCATAGTTTTGAAATATCGTTTTTCATCCCTACCATTTTCAATCGATTGTTATTTAGGTTGCGTTTGGCAAAAATAAGTTAGCTTATAAGCTAGTACATGTTTGGACGAACCATAAACTACTTTATAAGGTAGCTTATTGAAACGCTAGTTGAAGTAGCGGTTCAGAAGTTTTTTGTAGTTTTTTTCAATTATACTTTTATTAATATTGATTAGATTATGTTTGGCAAACTAGCTGATAAACTAGTTGTTGACTAATAAGCTAGCTAGCAGCTGATAAACTATCTTATGAATAAATTATGTTTGACAAAACTAGCTTATGAATATGTAAAATGATCGAAAAAGTATCTTGGGGTATAATAATTAATATTAAAAGCTCCTAAAACGCTACTCCAACAAACGTTTCAATAAGCCAACTTATGGTCCATCCAAACATGTACTAGCTTGTTAGCTTGCTTATTTTTGTCAAACACAACCTTATTATACCCCAAGATACTATTTTTGGTCATTTTACATACTCACAAGCTAGTTTTTGTCAAACATAATTTATTTATAAGGTAACTTATCAGCTAGTAGCTAGTTTGTCAAACACAGCCTTAAGGCCATGAGTACCACATAAAACTCTAGTTTCAACCCTTCACTGTCACATTAGTTCCACACCAGCTTTCCATTATCCCACCCTCAAACCATCACCAACATTTCAAATCTCGTAACGCAACCTTTTAACATTTCATACCCTTTACCATTTTATATATATATATATATATATATATATAGTATTAGGTTCAAATGAGAAGTGCTAAAAAATGAAAAGTAGAGAAGTAATCTCCACCACTGATCTGATCAATAAAGGCGGCCTTAACCGGGTCACCCACCTTAAATCGCGCCAATCCTCCGTGATCGCGTCCACCGTAACCGGTCAAAGCCGTCTTTATTGACGGGATGAGTAGTGGAGATCATTGCTCTACTTCTCATTTTTTTAGCACTTCTCATTTGAACCTTTATCTCTCTCTCTCTATACGTATATATATATATATATAGAG
>LUCG01131986.1:0-17176 GCA_001633085.1 Carthamus tinctorius
TTTTGTTGACAATGGCAGATTTTCTGTTGATGGTGTGCTTTCTGATAACCCAATAACTGCATCCTCAGCTCTTGGTTAGTTTCTTCATCTTGTATATCACCACTCTAGTAGATTGTGAAATGTTCTTGAGTTCCAGATGCTAATTACTCTTTAATCCTTTGTACAGATTGCTTCGCTCACTCAGGCAGAAACAAAACACAAGGTATTCTCTTTTAGATACGAAATCTCTTTGACAACACTGTTTACAGGTTTCTCTTTTTAGATGTTCCTTTTTTGAGGTATTTATAATCACCACATCTTCTTGTTGTTTTCTTGCTTCAGATGCCCCTTTAATCATCTCATTCGAAGGAGCTAGCGGTGACTACCCAGGTTGTACTGATTTGGCATATGAGAAAGCTGTTTCAGATGGTGCAGATATCATCGACTGTCCTGTTCAAATCACACAAGACGGGATACCTATTTGCTTAGGTTCTATAAACCTTCTCGACAGAACATCAGTCGGTAACACAGATTTTATTAACCTTACAACAAACATTCCCGCGCTTCAAGCTAATGGAATATTTACCTTCAGTCTCACATGGGCAGATATTCAGGGTTTGGAACGTAAGTTCTCTTACTCCCTACTTTTATGCCGTCAATAATCTCATAATATGTGGAACTCTGTCAGATTACTCTCTAATAGAGCCCTTAAGGTGTAAAGAGAGATTCCAACATATATAGAGGAAAAATGTTCCAGGTGTAAAGAGAGATTCCAACATATATAGAGGAAAAATGGTCCAGGTCTAACCATTGTAGGACTCTAACACACCCCCTCCAATGGATGCCAAGTGTCAAGAGGGAGCTAAACATATTCAAATTGCCCTAGAGTATCAAATCCTTGTAGTGGTAGACCTTGCTCTGATACCATGCGACCATTTGAGAATATAATATATATATATATATATATATAGAGAGAGAGAGAGAGGAGGGGGGAGGATCAAACATATATTTATTTAAAACAACACAGGAACTAACAAAATCATATATGATTCATGTGATGTTGCGTCCAAAATCACATGTGTGGCTTTTTTCGAAAGTTCATGCAAAATCGTGTGATTTTGTTGGTTCTCGTGTTCTTGTAAATAGGTACTGATCTCATTTGAACCTGACTCTCTCAACATTCGTGAGACCACATAAATAACACTGAAACTTCACAACAAAACACTGTGAAGGTAAACCTTCACGATGTTTTTGAAGGGAAGGTTCCGTATTTTTTGTACCTTGTCAATGTTTTATTATGAAGTCTCAGTGTTATTTTGTGGTCTCATGGGTGTCACTGAAACTATTTTGTGGTCTCATGGGTGTCACTGAAACAAGCTGATCTCACGTAAACATAAACCCAACCCTATATATATATATATACACACACCCTATATATATGTATGTATGTATATGTAATTGTGTCTATCAACAATCTATGATCCTGATCTCCCGTTTTCTTATTTTTCTTCTATCTGTTACGTCGCAGCTGTAATGTTCAACCCATATTTTAGAAACTACACCATGTCAAGGAATCCGAAATCTGCAAATGCTGGCAAGTATATGACTTTATCCGACTTTTTGGACTACGCTGCAAGAAATGCTACTTCTCTTACCGGCGTCTTGATCAACATAAAGGTGAGTTTCTGCTCTTCAACATTCATAATTTTCCATATTATCTGGATGCCGAAACCTGTAGCCGGACTTAAAATGACCAAATGACTCCTCACGGACTTAACGGAGCCCTCTCATGCAATCACCTTCACCTGGTCGTAATGTTGTCAATACAACGTTATTTGAGCAATCTTATCATTATAGCAAAATACCTTATATTTCGAAAAAATATATTATACGGGGGGTGGTTTATTTTGCGACCTAGTAAAAGGTTTTTGTTGCTGAATCTGCAGAATGCAGCTTATCTGGCAAGTAATCAAGGATTAAGCGTAACCGATGCAGTGATGGATGTGCTGAATAAATCTAGTTATAATACCCAAAGAAGCAAGAAAATCTTGATCCAGTCTCCAGATAGTTCAGTTCTGAAGCTTTTCAAGGCGAGAAGCAACCGGCATGAGCTTGTTTATGAGGTTAACGAGAATATCCGTGATGCTCTCAACTCAACCATTCAAGATATCAGTGAGATTGCGAATTCCGTTATCATTAGCAAAGAATCTGTGTACCCACGAAGCTCAGGATTTCTTGAAAGTCAAACTGATGTTGTCGAGAAGCTTCACGCATCCAAGCTCCCTGTTTATGTCCAATTCTTGCAGAACGAGTTTGTTTCGCAGCCTTGGGATTTCTTTTCAGACCCGTATGTCGAAATTAACACGTATGTTAATGGAGCCGAGGTCGATGGTGTTGTTACGGATTACCCAGCTACTTCTGCTAGATACAGAAGTAAGTATTATTTCATCATTCATTTTACCCTTTTCACCATATACATACAGGGCCAGGTTCAAGGGAAAACCTCCAAAAACTGAAAAACTGGGGAACACCCTCGTAGTCTTTCATTAGGGCCGTATGCATTTGTGCATGGAAGAATTTGTAATATGCACACGTGCATAAAAACCAAAAACAGCTTAATTTACTTCTACGCACAAATGCATACGGTCAAGATGTAGGGCTACGAAGGCGTTCCTCGGTTTTCCATTTTTTTGAGGTTTTCCCTTGAAACCCCCCCTCTCTCTCTATATATATATATACAAGTAATCTGAAGTTGTTTTTTTAATGCACGTCTGCATGTTATTCACATGTCTATGCGGGACAAATTGGTTACAAACTACTTGTATGCATACGTGCATACTGTCCAGATGAACAATTACCAGGGTGTTTATCAGTTTTTTTCATTTTCTTTTATGGTTTTCCATGAATCTGCCCCTATATATACATATTTCTTGAAGATTATGAAGAAATCATATCTAAAATGGGGTTTCTGAATTGGAAAGTGAAAGAAAGGTTTCTTGATCTTTCCTTGTTTACCAAACCAAACTAACTAAATATATTCCCCATGGGTCCAGAAAGGATAAGATGGATACAAACCTGACCTCCGTGACAAAAAGTAGAGCAGTTGTTTCCATAAATACCTCGAGGGTTTTAAAAACTGTGGCAAAAAGGCATGATAAACTTTTGAAAAGCTGATTAAAAGCAAATACAAGAATCTATATTAACAGCCCTATCTTTCCCTGGTTTATTTGTGTTATAATTTATAATGTTTGTGTTATAACTTATATAATTTTTATGTTTATTTGGTGGGATCTAGGGAACCGTTGTTTGGGATTGCCGGCGGATCAGACACCAGCGTACATGTCTGTGGCGGCGGCCGGCCAATTGTACACACTCATGACCCCTCAATTTATGCCGCCCGTCGGGGCTCCTAACCCCGTGCTGACGGACGATGACGTGGCGGAAGCACCGGTGCCTCCGGCTACGAGACCATCTCCGCCAGCGGCTGGCGGTGCACCGCCGCCTAGGGCCGCGCCAAGTGGCGGAGAACGTAAAGCTGTGGTGGGGCTTGTGGTTTGTGTGGTGGGGATGGTTGCAACAAGCTTCATGATGTTTTGAGTTTGAGTGTATCTATAATTATTTATTAATCTATGTATGTATGTAATTTATGGCCTTTTGTAATTGTAAGTAGTAATTTATTTGAGAAACAAATATTGAATTCTTTGTGACCACTGAGTAAATCTTTATATTGGCTTTTTTGCTTCAAGGAACCTTTTTGTTGTAAACTCAAAATCTTGAATTCTTTCATATACATAACCATTGCTATATGTATTTGTATAGAGAAAGAAGAAATTTATAGATATAAACCTCAATGGGCCAGCCTACTGGTTAAGGCTTGATGTTGGGGAAAAACCCACCCAAGTTCGAATCCAGGGGTGAGCAACCAGGGGCCACTGAGTATTAATCCCAGGGGAGCATGCTTTAGCTCTCGGTAAAATTTACCAAGGATGTAGCCTGGGCAAACGCAGGTGAACCTTATAAAAAAAAAAAGAATTTATAGATATATATTTTATGGGAAAAGGCTTGTAAAATCCAATGTTCTTTTTATTATGATTAAGTTATTGAATGTTTTTTTGTAGTCAAATAAATTTGCAATCTTAATCGACCCCATTTCGAACGTGCATCCGAAGAGACCAATGTTACAATGCGAGGATGACGAGGGAGATAGAGGTGTCGTGGAGAAATGGAGTCAATACAAAAAAAAAATACTAAAAAGAAAGATAGAACTTAAAATGATTATCGATAAAAGCAAGAGATGACCATTTGTGGTCAGTTTAGAAGTTCCTTCTAATCCTAAAAAAACTGTTTTAGGACAACGGATGGGTTGGTGGTTGTTGTATTTTGTGGTGATGACAAGAATGATGGGAACGGTTCGGGTTATCGGTCATTTTTCTAGGTAATAAAAATCCGTTTAATAGGTTTTAAATGTCTAGTGACTTATTTGTTTAGAACAAATGTATAATAACTTAATCATTTAAAATATAAAAGTCTATTCGGTAGTTTTTAAAATTTTCTCTATATTTAATTATACTTATAGTTTAGTGTTGTAGAGAACCAAACATTCAGAAAAATTATTCCGCTAAAAGTTCGTTTATGATTTTTTTTAATTCAACTTTCGCATTCACCAATGTTCATTTAGCAACTTCATAAACGATCACGAACAAATTTATATTTTAATACGTAAACATAAACAAAATATTATCTTATTTTTCTATTTATATACGTTTATCTATTTTTTTGGAAGAGTGTCCGGACCAAAGCCCGACTAATCCCCGACAATTTTGGGGGCTGAACATGGCCCCACTTAAATACCATCAGACATGCGCACATAAAGACTCGAACTGGACTATTATTTGGAGAGTTATCAACAAAATAAAAATGTTTATTTAAAACAAGTGAGCATAAAGTTTATGCATTAATGAAGTAAAAAGTCAGAGCAGACCATAATCTCATTTTTGCTATTTTAATAAGACACCAAAAAGGAAGAAGAAGCTTCTATTTCCCAATAGCTTATAAAATACTTGGAGTAAACTATAACTTTTTATCCATGTGGTTTGCTGTTTATCATTATATTCCTTTTAATCTTTAAATGTTTCTCTTTTGGTAATTATGATTTTTTTACTTCATTCTTGCTTTTTAAGTTTAATGACATTTAAAAAAGCCCCATTAAATTAAAGATGATATGGATTTCATTTTTTTTTCTATTAAATTAGAATTAACATATTACTTTTTGACTTAAGAAACTATTTTAACTTTGGTAACCTTAAAAACAAGTTTTGAAGAACAAAAAAAGAAAATAATTGTAGATAACAAGGTGTATTGGCCACAAATCTAGATTTCTCAAATATTTGATGATGAATATAATAAATTTATTTTTAATAAAATATTTTTCCATGTAAATATATTTTAAGATCGTTTCCAAACAGTTATGTTAAAACGAAAAAAAGGGATTTAAGTATCTTTGTTGCCTTAACAACTATGTATTATCTATGCTAAAATAAATAAAAAATGGATGAGTTAATCTTAAAATTGAAGGAAATCTCTAAATAGATAGAAATTATTATTTTAAAATTTCATCAATAATATGTATTCAGAAACAAATATTAATAGAGAAGGTAAAATTTTATAACCAATCTAAATTCTTAATAATCTATTCTTAAAAAAATGTTGAGTGATCCATAATCTTTATCGTTGCCCGTTGCTCGGCTATTGGTCGCCATGTTTTCGATTTTAAGGTTAGGTGGGTTGTTCGTTGCTGGTTTTGTTTTTCCGAGGATCTCGTTTTCCTTCTTGCATCTTGTAAGACTTCATTCTTTGTGGTTATTACATGTTTGAAATTAAGAAAGGGTAATTCAGTCATTTAGAAAATGTTTTTAATTTATAGATAATGATTTGTATTTTTTAAAGGGATAAATCTAATTAAATTAGAGAGAAGGATATAGACGTGAGTTTTGTAAGTTTAGAAGGACATAGACGTAATATCAAAGTTTTCAATGATATATACGTAATATACCAAGTTTTTAAGGATGTAGATGAAATTATGATTCACTCGACTTTGCAAGTCGCGGCTAATGTCTCTCGCTTAGCATTTTCCGGGAGTTAAATGTAAATTAAATATGATTTTGTTGGTTCTCGAGTTCATTTAAAAAGATAATGTCCATGCTTGAACCCGACTCTATATACATGGTATATTTTCAGAACATGTCTTCGACAATTAAAAAACACGTTCATTCCATCTACGAAAAAACTATTCTAAACAAAAATCTTTCCAATTTATACAAATAGATTTATCTATATAAAAAAACATTTTTATATAAAACTTAATGAAAATCAAACAAACACTGACTTTCAATCGAACTTAGAGCATCTCCAATGGAGGTTCTTATACGAACCTTCTTTTTGCACTTTTTATTGCCACATCATCTCCACCTCATCAAATGAAGAACTTATTAAAAATGCTACAATGGTAGTTCTTGTAAGAACCCTTTTATGTGGGTCCCATGTATTTATATTAATAATATTAAAGTGAAGAAAAAAAAGAAAAAATAATAATATGTCATCTCATACCAAAAATCAAGATAAGAACCTAGAAGCAAATGAGTTCTTATAAGAACTCTCCACAATGGTAATTCTTACAAGCCATTGCACTTTTTGCTTGTAAGAACCTAGCATTGGAGATGCTCTTATTTTATGGGGGTTTGACTTTTTCTGATGTCATCTAGGGTAATGGTGATGTCATCCTTTAAGATGGCTGAATGGATATGGATTTTGACTTTTCTGACGTCAGCTAGGGTATTAGTGATGTTATACCTACGTCATCATTTCTCTTGTTTTATTGAGGTGGGTCCGCCCTTTTCAATTTCCAATCATATTTAAAAAAAAGAAAAACTTAATTGCTCTCACACACATCAAAATCAACTTCCCCTTTTTACATTCCATTCCAAATGCAATCCACCCCCTATTAAAAAGAGTGCAAATAGCAATCCTCGAATTTTATTAGTGATACTTAAACTTCAATGATTACAACTAATAATTGTTGATCTTACTGTTTATAATTGTTTTAAAAATGTTCCCTGGTCATTAACTTTGTTAAATAATATCCGTTAAGTAATGAGCATTTATGTTTTGTTATCATTTTTTTGTCTTACTCAGAGGGTATGTTGTTTACGTGATTTCTTTACTCAAAGAACCAAAACAGATGAGAAAAATTAAAGGATAAAAGGCATAAATATCCCTTATTTAATGAAGATATTTAACGGAGTTAGTGATCAGTGACCATTTTCAAAGCAAAATATAAACATAATTGTAGTTATTGAAGTTTAGGGATCACTTCCAAAGATTCAGGTAAATCACGACGAACCAAAATTGTAGTTTTACTCTTTTTTATAGTTAGTCATTTGAGAAACTAGTTGGATTTATTGGTAACTTTTAGGGCCATACAAAATCAATTCCTTAGGCCGTGCGTAACAACAGCGTAGGTTGGGCGGGTTGGTAGTCGGGAGGGCTCGACTACGCCATCGGCGGGCTGGACGGGCTCGGGCTCCGCCGGTTTCCCCACACCGCCTACCCGTTGTGTTGTGTGTGTGTGTGTGTTGTGTGTGTGGGGTGTGTTGTATTGATTAATTAAATAATTAAAAAATGAGAGGGTTGGAAGGATTCGCGTACTAATCATAGAGAGCTCCAGAGGACTTATTGTGGGTTTATGGAAAAGCTGATGTGGTGTTGATTTGGCAGGGGGATTGGGAGGACTAGGAGGGTTCTGCTATGCATAGCCTTAGGAACCATATCTAAGGAGGTTTTGCAAATTTGATTTTATAGCTAAGGTTAGTAAAAGGTTTCTAGTCTGCATATTGTAGGGTTCAAACTTTGAACACGTTGTGTATTTAAGCAGAGTCCTCTAACCTGTTTATCAGATGAATTGTACATCGAGGGTTCACCACATTGTTAATATATTCTTTAAAATAAATAAAATGTAAGCCTTATTCTCTGTATTATTTTCTTAAATATAACAGTGTTGGAGGCCATTCATGGGAGAACTCGATAAATTGTGAGAATTGTAAGAACTAATATGGACCAATCATTTCAATAATTAATAACTTAAAAGAAACAAAAAAAGATTTTCTAAATAACTACCCGGTGGTTATTTATCAAAATGATTGATCCATATTAATTCTTACAGTTCTAATAATTTACCGAGTTCTTATTTGATTAAGCCCATAACAACGCGATGGTTAAAGGGAAATAAATACCAAACACTTAAAAGGAGAGAAATGAGGCGGTCGGCTAAAGGCTTTACCAATAAAGAAAGGGTAGAAAATATGTTTATTTTAGAGATTTATTATTGAAAGAAAAGAGGAAAAAAAATCCAAAAATAAAAAGAAAAAATCAAGTAATTAATACATTTTGTAAGATTAAGTTTTTAATTGAAGGAAAAAATTATTAATTTTTTTTTATTTTAAATGATTAAGTTATTAAATTATTATTTTAATTTAAAAAATTATTAATTTCTTAATTTTAAATTATTAAGTATTTTTTTAACAAAATAAAATATCAAACTTTTAGAAGTGTGTTACTTGCATTGGATTTTTAAATAATTATGTTTATGAACATTTTTTTTATTTACTCTATTAAAGAATGTAGAGGGAACCAATTTATAAAAATTAGATAGCTTGTGTATTTTAAAAAATAATGTTTATGAATTTAATCATTTAAAATGAGAAGGTTTAATTGTTTTTTAATTTTAAAAAGTGATTCAAGGATTTAATCATTCAAAAGAAAAAAGTTTTAATAGTTTTTTCATTTAAAATAATAGTTTATTGACTTAGCGGCTGTTTGTTTGCCTCTTAGCAGTTCTATTAATAGGCAGCCTCTGAATCACTAAGAGGTAAATCGTGTTTGACAAAAAAAAGATTTACTTCTTAATGGTTCTAAAACCCATTAGTAGCTTAGTGGTCGGTAACATCCTTGGGACTTAGAGGGACATTGGATGACATCCCTGTCTACCCGGGTTCGATTCATGGGGTGAGCAGTCGGCTTTCGGGTTGGTTTATGGTCGCCAAGGATATGTCGGGTGCCCGTATGGATCACGGATACCTCATCGACTTCGTGTCGGACGCGTGCACGGGTTATCCGACGTTAAAAAAAAACCCTCTGACTGATTTTGCACATTGGATGTCCCTTAACCATTTAGTGCCCAGATTTCATCTTCAACAATGATCAAAACAATGATATATCAGTTTGTATTGTAGTATAGAAGCCTCTTAATCATTCTAACCACTTAATCATCCAGCATCAATACCACCAAACCATTCAGCAACCGTCGTTCGGTTTTTTAAAAACTCATAAATAGGATCATGTTTTGGTAATTGACAAATGTTGAAGGGCCGAAAATGTAAGTAAGAAGACATGGATAATACGTCATACTCCATCACCATGACGTCACCATGACATCAAAAGGAAATTAAACACCCACATCTCCCAAGTCCAACTGCCAATGGGGGGAATTCAATCCCATTTAGAGTTTGTGTATAAATAGCATCACAAAACTTCCATTTTCTTCACCACAAAATAATCATAATCATAATCACAATCATAATTATCATTACCATTATAAATTATAAATTATAAGTTATAAATCGTTTCCGATAATGCCCACCCGGTCTCGTAGCGTTCTACGAAAGCTTCTCGCGAGGCCCCAACACGAAGGCGCCGGAGCCGTCGTCAGAAGAAGCATCGGAAGGTAATCGGTCAAGACAACGGGTGTTTTTTTTCTCTCTCTTTAAATTCATCTTTTATTCACATGTATTCATTAGTTTTCAAGAGAAATGAATTGGGGGTTTTGATTCTTTTTCTAATTTATTTTTTCAGGTTTGAGCTCAAATACTTTGATCCATTCCTTGTTTTGGATGAATTCTCTGGTGGGTCTTTGTGTTTTCTTGGCATTTCATGAATAAAAACAAGAAAAAGAAAGCAACTTTTTTTGATTTTTTTTTTATAAAATGTTGGTGATTGATGTGATGGTTTTTATTCATTCATTTTGAATTTGCAGTATCTGCTCCTGCTGGATTTCCAGATCATCCACATAGAGGTTTGTATTCATTATTATTGACTAATGAATATTCTATTCACATGTGAATAATTAATAGTTTTTCTGATTTTTCTTGATTCATTCTTTAAAACAGGATTTGAGACTGTGACATACATGTTACAGGTATGTTATATGAGTTAGTGGGGTTAGAAAAAAATATTTCTTAGACTTTTTTTTTGGTAAATTTAATGGATATTTTTGTACTAGTTTTTGAAAAAGTGGGTTAAAATTAAATACATATTATGAAAATGATTATTTTTGCAAAATGGGTGGTTATGTTGTACTTACTGGTTTCGAAAAAAAAAGTGGGTCTTTTTACGATGGATACGCTATAAAATAGTTATTTCTGTGATTAAGTATGATACTTAAACTGTAGGGAGCTGTAACACATGAAGACTTTGAGGGACGCAAAGGGACCATCGGAGTTGGTGATTTGCAATGGATGACGGCCGGAAAAGGAATCGTGCATTCTGAAATGCCTGCTTCTAATGGCACTCAAAAAGGGTTGCAATTATGGATCAACCTCTCTTCTAACCATAAAATGTATATTGATCTAATAACTTTCAAATTAACTTTAAACATTACGGATAACTTACTTGAGTTTATAAGGTCTGAGCTTATAAAAAGCTTACAGATCTAATTTTCTATCCATATGGGATGGGTTGTTAATAGTTCAGTTCTGTTTTGTGGTGTTGATGATGAACAGGATTGAGCCAGGGTACCAAGAGATGGCGAGCACTAATATTGCGGAAGCCGTGGAAGATGGGGTCAGAGTGAGAGTGATAGCGGGCGAGAGTTTGGGGATAACGTCGCCAATCTACACAAGAACGCCCACTATGTTTCTTGATTTCACACTCGAACCCGGGGCCCACATGTACCAACCCATACCAGAATCGTGGAATGCGTTCGTGTACGTATTGGAAGGCGAAGGCGTGTTTGGGAGCTCGAAAGCATCTCCAACGACACCCCACCATCTTTTGCTTTTGGGCCCAGGAGACGGGCTTAAGTCGTGGAACAAGTCGTCCAAGCCACTACGGTTCATTTTGGTCGGAGGTCAACCGTTGGGTCAACCCGTCGTCCAGTGGGGCCCGTTTGTTATGAACACACAAGAAGAGATCGATCAAACAATTCAAGATTATGAGAATTTCGAAAACGGGTTTGAGAAGGCAAGATATTGGAGATCCGAAGCCCTTAATCAAGATCATAACTTTTAGATCCTTAATTTCATTTCATATTATGTCATGAAAATAATATAGGTAAACTAGAGGTCTAGTTGTTTCAATTCTTGAATGATTTTCAAATTTCATTCATTCATACACATCTAGATGTCTTTTTTCTTTACATTTTTAATTATAATTATAATTACGGCTATGGAATGATGATCTTTTGTACTATCATATGTATTTGAACCAATTTACGCGTTTCTGTATCTTGAATGAATAAACGTACAGGATTTTAAGATAACAATCTAGAAAATCGTATAAATATTAATCTCCTATGGCTTTAAAAGTTATGGAATGATGATGTTGATAACCTTTAGGAGGGTTGGGGTTAGAAATTGGAGATTTCTTTTGGTTATATTGAATGATGAGAAAGAATAAATTAATGAATCTTCTATCATATGTATGATTATTAATATTTTTTGGATAAGGTTCATCTAAGCTTTGCCTAGACTACATCCTTGGCAATTTAGAAATTTAAGTTTCGGTCATCTGAGACTAGGTCTGGGGCCACAAGGTGTGCACGCCTGGACTCGAACCTGGGTGGATGGGATATTCCACCACATCCCCCTAGGTGTTTTGCCAGTACGCCACCACACTTGTGGTTATATGTATCGACTTTTATGTGTTGTTTTACATATGAAAGTAAGTATGTGAAAATACAATGTTTATATAATGTATGTGTTGTTTTACATATGAAAGAAAGTATGTGAAAATACAATGTTTATATAATGTTGTTTCATATGTGAAACGTTCAGGATTGTTTTATATGTGGAAAACACGCTCATGAACAATTCATATATGAAATAACATTATACGTTGCATTTTTCTTATGTTTTATTTCATATGTGAAATAACACATAAAATTAGCTTATAAGTATATACTAATTATCAAGTTCATAAAAGAACCAAACATATTGCATTAGTGCAAAAATAGACCTATTGCATATAGCTTGATATCTTTGAAAAGTTTGATTTTTGATTGTGACAAGCATCATATCATTAGTATGTTGCACAAAGTGTGTGTTGCTCCACTTGTTTTGTTTTTTAATTTGTGTTTCATTAAGTCAAGGTTTTATAAAATTAGTTATTTTATATAAATGGAGAGAGAGGTAGAGTCTATGTATATTTTATTTTTTCAAACCCTACATCTGTAAAACATATTTGAATTAAGTTTATTTAGTCCGGTCTGATTTTCCCTCTATCTTCAATCCAAACTTTGACACGTTTCATGCTTGTGAAATATCATGTTTTTAAAACACATTCAACACCAACCATCGCAATCAAAAATGACAATTTGTCATAACAGAGAAGGGTTATTAATAAATTTATATGTCGGAAATGTTAAAAAGGAGTTACGTGTAGGTTTTCTTTCTTCTTTTGAAAGGAGAAGTTACATGTAGTTATAATCGTAAATTTGTTGTCATCATTACATCTCTGATATGATTTCATGAGTCGCTTATAATGCTATCAGTAAATAGTATCAATTCTAATAATTTGTTGTAGGTGTTATAATGATTGATTAACAATCCAACTAATTTTGTGGGCTAGTATGTCCTATATAGGCCTTAGAAAATATTGTCATTTACATAATACAACAAAAAGTTTAAAATGCAATAAATAATAAAGCATCTCGGGATGAATGCTACTAAAGTTAGTCCACTCTTGGAAAGTTCATCGTAAATGATAAATAGACAGTTGGTTCTAATTCAAACGCTAAATTTTAATTAAACCCGATGACTTTCTACACAGACTTATCAAAGACAAGACCCATGTCATATGATGGGCCACATATCTTAATCTATATTAGTGTGAATAAACTGTAATTATGTTACTTAGTTAGACCTTAGTTGTAATTAGTGTCAAAGTACATCACTTTTGTACAACAAACTCTTCAATCTCAAGTTAATAAGTAATATACAATTAGCACACAATAAATACTCATATTACATTCTATGAAACTACCCCCCCCCTCTTCTCCTTANCTACAAATATCATATATGTCCTTCTTAACCTATCAAAAATATCATATTTACCCAAATAACATTTTTATCAAATTTTAATTAGATTTAATAATAAAAAATAGTTCAATGACTATATATACCCTTTTAAGCCTAATCCACAAATATCATATGTCCGTCATAAATTATAAAAATATCATATTTATCCAAATAATCATTTTTATTATTTTTTTCAATCAATTTAAATTATGTTAAATTATCAAAAATAGTTTTTTTTAGGGTTTAACCATCTAATCATCAATGTTAGTCATCCTCTTTCTTTAGATCATCACTGTTAGTGTTCGTTTGTTAGTCATCCTCTTACTATAAAATTATGATCAAACCACCGCAACAAATAACAATCAAAGAATGGAGGAGACAAATTACAAAGAACCCAGATGATTCCATGAATCGAATTCGAAAACCCAAATTCGAGATCTTCCAATTGGTGGGGTTTCAGTGTTGTGTTAATTAGGATCTGATTTGGCAAAACATCTAGGGGGTTTATAGAAGGAGATAATAAATCCTTGATTTTGATATTGGGATCTAACCTTAAATTGAGATTGGAGATGGAAATTGGAATAATGATGCGAAGAGGTGAGAGTTGCTTGATTATCTTTTGGCAGCGGTCTCTTGGGTTTGGCGGGTTGGAAGCCGCCGGCCTGGCGGGCTCAGCGGGCTGCCGGTACGCCGGCAGTGGGTTCAACGGGTTTCCACACCTGCGGTTTCCCCACACCGCTGAGTTTGTGTGTGTGTTGTGTGTGTCTATGGTGTGTGTGTGTGAGAGAGAGAGAGAGAGGGTTGTGTACTAATTAGAGAGGGTTCTAGAGGATTAATTGTGGGGTTGGAGAAAAGCTGATATGAGGTTGGAGAAAAGCTGACGTAAAAGCTTATGTGACAGTAGGGTTGAGAGGATTAAGAGGGTTGGATAAGCATTGCCTTAGTGGTATAAAATGTTCCTTAAAAAAATGATGCAAATATGAGGGAGGAAGAAATGGGGTTTGTATTGGGAGAGTTGCACATTGTGAATTGTTTATTCAATACTTTTGGTGTTTGCAAGGAATATAGCTAAAATCTTTCATATGTTAGAGAATATTTGTTTTATAAATTGAATATAGTTAAAACATATTTAAGTAGAGGCAAATATTTCTGTTTATTATAGGTTATAATAATAGATTATTAAATTTGATTTAAAATAAGTTAAAAATTATTATTTGAATAAATATAATATTTTGATAAATTAGGAAGAACATATATGATATTTATAGATTAGGTTGGGTAAATATGATTTTTTGAGTTTTGATAACGGCATATATGAAATTAACCCTATTAATAATAAATATTTTACGAAGTTGATAAAAATAACTTAAAACTAACTAAGATATGACGCATGCCACAAGTCACTAAATTGGAGATAGCAAGAAGCTATAAATTAGATTGTTTGACAAAAATACGTTAACTTATAAGCTAGTTTATTTAAACATGTATCATAAGCTAACTTTTTGAAACGCTATTTTGAGTAGTTTTTTGGGAGTTTTTTTTGTAGTTTTTTTCAATTATACCCTTATTGATATTAATTATTAAATTCAAATATACCCTTTTTGGTCATTTTACATACTCATAAACTAATTTTTGCCAAACATAATTTGTTCATAAGCTAGCTTATCAGCTACCAGCTAGATTATCAATCAACAGCTAGGTTATCAGCTAGTTTGCGAAACATAACCTAAGAGGTCCTTTTCATCTAATTATGCTAGCCTATTTTTACGACATTTAGGTTATTAGATTGCGTATTTTAACAATTGAAGCTAGGGTTGTTAAAATTTATACCAAACTAAACCAATCAATACATAATATATCAACTCTATCAATTTACTGATATCAACTTAACTTAATTGATCCTAACGTAATTGACAATAATGGTTCATGACAGCTTCAAGCCTTGTAATGCCTTCCTCGTCTTTCCTTATTGCATTGATTACGACTTGGGAGCTTCAAATTCTTTAACCTTAGGGCATCCTAGTTGGCCTATTGATGAGTTTAACTCTATTGCAACACTTTAGTTATTCTAGAAATCTTATATCATGGTGTTATAGTATCGTACAAACTTTTATATATTTAAACTTTTAATTGATTGTTTATTTTTTTAATAGTTATTAATCAGTATTTAATTAACTACAACAACCTTAATAGATTTCCTTTTATTTATAATTTCTTTCGTGTCGCTAACTCAAAGAACATCCAACATATCCAGATTCTCCGCCACACAACTAAATGCGATAACGTATGTTCTTCTATTATTATTCATCATTGTATCTAAATATTGACATTGTCCTCTTATAGATTTCTACTTAACACTCTCACTCCAAACTTGGTTTGAGCACCTATCATATTTTTACTTGTTTTTACATATTTAAATATACATATATGCAAGATTGACACAAAACCAATATTAACAATGTACCAACTTAAAAGAACTTTGGTATCAATTACATTAGTAGCAAAAAGTAGAGATAAAGATGATCACAAAAAACTTGTGAATATTGTGAATAAGCCTTAAATAGCAAAACGGTGCGGTGGGGGCGATTTTGCCTAAATACAAGACACGTCTGTATCCTCCGCTAGCCTCGGCCGCTGATTGAGCCAAAAAGTGTCCCCTTAAGTTAGTCTTTGGAGGCAGGTTTCGTATGGGGTCGGTTGAAATTGTTGGTAATCAACTTTTGGCAATCAAAAACTAGAAAGCGGTGATTGTGGCCCTAGGGTATGTAGTGGAATATTGCATCTGTCAATTTCAGGCATAAGCACCAGTTGTGACCATTAAGGGGCCGTTTACTAATTCTTACCGAGTAAGCGCTGACCCGGGTAACGGCTACCCCGAGCAAGTTTTGCTCGTGTAAGAGTGTTTACCATGTGTTTTTGGTAAGTGCTTACCAACAAAAAAAAGATCATTTTAACCTTTTTTTTATGGAACAAGATCCCACACCCACAGATTCTCAAGCACAAGGGTAAGCATGGAAATACAAAACCCGATCCAGGTACGCATCATTTTCATGGTGACCCAGTCAGATTTTAGTCAGCATCTCCGTCAGACCTGTGTGTTCTGTTCTGGTAAGCACCCTGATTTCTTACGGTCACAATTTGCTGGAGTAATCCGGACATAGAAAACATCCCGTCAAATCGACGTCCTCAGATCGGGCTCCATATGGGGTCCGTTAAGAACTTAAAACCGTCTACAATCAAAAACTAGAAAGCACCAAGATGTATTGAAATATCCCATCCACACAAAGTTCAGTTTCTTTCGGACGTATGCGACGATCGTTACACGTAATGAATTTATCAGGACTGATATCTTACGGTCACGCGGTGTCATGTATAACCTTCCAAAAAAGCAAACTAGAAAAGTTAATGAAAGCCACCTGCAACTAACTGGTAAGCAAAGACGTGAAGAAGACTTCTTCTTCTTCTTCTTCTTCAGCCATTGATGAAGATGAACACCAAATCCCTAAAACTTCTCATCTTTCTCTTCCTCCTCAACTCCATAACCCTATATCTCTACTTCTCTTCCCACCCCGATTACTTCCGCCGCCCTCCTCCGCCTCCTCCCCCAAACCCTCGCCACCGTCTCCGATCATCCTCCTTCGCCCACCACACGGCTCTCGTTTCGCTCTCCAATTCCAACAAGCCATGGCCGATCCTGCCGTCCTACCTCCCGTGGTCGCTAACCCCAACCGTCGGATCCGATCTCGAATCGTGCGAGGCCTACTTCGGCAACGGATTCACCCGCGTGATCCACCTCCTGAAGCCGGAGGCTCGCCGGAGATCCGGCGACGGCGACGGTAACGGCGGAGGAG
>LUCG01132209.1:1421-20394 GCA_001633085.1 Carthamus tinctorius
GATCACGGAGGATTGACGTGATTTATGGGAGGGTGAAGATTATTATTAAAGGAGGGTACCCGGTCAAAGCCGCATTTATTAACCGGATGAGTGGTGGATATCACTTCTCTACTTCTCATATTTTTAGCACTTCTCATTTGAACCTAATACTACACACACATACACACACATATATATATGTGTGTGTATAGATGGAAGTTTAAGCGAGAACGACTCCATTTTGTAGAAAGGTAAAAACACCTTTTATCATATGTGACAATACATGGGGTTATTGGTTTGCAAACGACCTATCTTGCGACATAAGTAGTGTACAAACGCTGTATAATATCTCAATTTCAATTTATATACTCACTAATGATCTTAACATAAACAAATACAACAATTAAACAAACTCAGTAAATTCCATATATAAACGTTCATCACAAATACCATCGCCGAATTCAATTTTCTTTTGCTAAAAAGCATTCAATTAACCCGTTGACTAAATGGGTAAAATACCCAACACCAAGATTGTATAATATATACTTATATAAAAATGTGTATCTATATATAATATATAAATATGATTTGGTCAAACCAAGATTGTATATGTTAAATGTGCAAAGAATTAAGGACAATCACAAAGAAAGGAAGAAGAAGTACCAAACACAACGTGGGAGGCTCTAACCTGGATTCTTTTCCTTATCATCATCAACGTGAACACTACCACCTTTCTTACATCTCCTAACTTCATATTCTATATGTATAATTATATCTATACATATACACATATTATACATATATATATCACACTATCATTTCCTCCTTCTTCATCCACTCCAACTCAACTCCAAAACTCATCATCATGGTGAACTCGAGACGGGTTTTCGCCGCCTTCGTGCTAGCTTTGACCATCGTCGATGCAGCAGCATTCGGATACAGCTTCGACTACGGAGAAGCCCTCGACAAGAGCTTGTTGTTTTTCGAGGCACAGAGGTCGGGGAAGTTACCCGGGAACCAACGAGTGAGATGGCGGGGGGATTCCGGTCTCACCGATGGTTACCAACAAAAGGTCGGTTTCTCGTTTTTTTCTTAACGCACACGATGCTTACTAAATATACAAATGATCGGTGTATTCGGTGGACGTGTACGTTGTGCAGTTTTGGTTGTACGTTGTATATGAAATGTGGTTGTGGGAATGTAGGTGAACTTGGTTGGAGGGTATTACGATGCTGGTGACCATGTGAAGTTTGGGCTGCCGATGGCGTATAGCGTCACAATGCTGTCGTGGGGTGCCATCGAGTACGGTAGAAGTATGATGGATCTCAACCAGATGGGGCATGTTTTGAATGCCATCAAATGGGGTACTGATTACTTCATCAAAGCTCATTCTCAACCCAATGTTCTTTGGGGACAGGTATATATATGTTCACGTTTCACATATTCTCACATGATATCAGAGCAGGGTCTATTCCGCTAGGTGACTCAATACTTTGGGTCGGTCTATACTCCGGGACAAACTGTGCCCGTCTAGTCTCAGTTGGAGGAGACGTGTTGGAGTATTGTATTGGCTAGACTTTGACCATTTGTGACGGATGTGAAATCCATCACAAAATGACAAATTTATTCCATTGCAACATTAATTTCCTTCCTACCACAACTGTAGCGTTGGGAAATAGAAAGTTGGTTGACCTAAAAGGTGGGAAACTTGTGGTGCAGGTCGGTGACGGGGACTCGGATCACTACTGTTGGGAGCGGGCGGAAGACATGACTACGCCAAGAACGGCGTATAAATTGGATACCGAACATCCGGGATCAGACCTTGCCGGTGAAACTGCCGCCGCTATGGCCGCCGCTTCCC
Organism: Carthamus tinctorius; assembly: GCA_001633085.1. Lineage (NCBI taxonomy): Eukaryota > Viridiplantae > Streptophyta > Magnoliopsida > Asterales > Asteraceae > Carthamus > Carthamus tinctorius. Next base: position 3,262 of record LUCG01132209.1, read on the forward strand.
TTGCATTTAGGCCTTACAACTCTTCTTACTCTGATTTGCTCTTGGTGCATGCTAAACAGGTCGGAAACAGATTCTTCGCTCACTTCCCGGTTCTTAGAGCACTTCTTCATTCCGGTGGTTTTGATGTAACTTTTGGTTTTATTTTCTCAAAATGCAGCTTTTCTGGTTCGCTGATCGGTTTAGGGGACTGTTCACAGATTCAATCCCGTGTGCTAAAGAGTTTTATACAACATCTGGTTACTCGGTAAGTTGATCTATTTCCGTTTACTGCTACCATGGTAGGTTTGCTGCAAAACCAAACGGCTAACGGGATTGTTTTGGTTTCAAGGACGAACTTTTGTGGGCGGCTACGTGGTTGTACCGAGCAACCAAGGATGAATCGTACTTGAAATACGTAGTGGATAATGCCGTCAACATGGGCGGCACTGGTTGGGCGGTCAAGGAATTCTCGTGGGATAATAAGTACGCCGGAGTCCAGATTCTTCTGTCGAAGGTGTTGATGGACGGAGATGGTGGTGCATATACTGCCACGTTGAAACAGTATCAGGCGAAAGCCGACTACTTCGCGTGTGCTTGCTACCAAAAGAACGATGGCTACAACGCGCCTATGACTCCTGGTTTGTCCCTACCTATAATTATGTCAATATTTCGGAGGGTAATCTGATGGGATTCCACATATCTTATAAATATGATCTTAATGTCAAAATGTGCTTATTTCTTTTGTTACAGGGGGCTTACTCTACTTGCACGAGTGGAACAACTTGCAATACGCAGCCTCGGCTGCATTCCTGCTTGCCGTCTACTCAGACTATCTCTCGGCAGCTAAATCGGTCCTAACTTGCCCTGACGCCAATGTTCAACCTCGAGAACTCCTAACGTTTGCTCAATCTCAGGCATGTTTTCCTACCAATCCACATTTCGTAAGAGCTTAAACACTTGGTTTACGTAGTTAACAGACGGGTTTTCATGCAGGCGGATTATATGCTAGGGAAAAACCCGAAGTCAATGAGTTACATGGTCGGGTACGGTCAAAGCTACCCGATTCATGTGCACCATAGGGGTGCTTCCATTGCCTCCATATCCACCCTCCACTCTGTAGTCGGTTGCGTACAAGGGTTCGATGCATGGTACCACCGCCCAGAGGCTAACCCGAACATCGTCCATGGTGGACTTGTTGGTGGACCAGACAAGAACGACAACTTTGATGATGATCGCTCCAATTACGAGCAAACAGAACCGACATTATCAGGGACCGCTCCACTCATAGGACTTTTCTCTAAGTTACATAGCATCTATTCACACTCAGCAGCAAGACCTTCTCCAAAAGAGGGCCTGACCAATCCAAGTGAGTAGTAAATCAAAAAAAACCAGTGATTGCTGTTTTGGGCTATGGGGTGTTATATGGTACTTCTACTAAGAATATGCATTCTAATTCAAATATTTAATCTATAATTGCTGCAGATCTGCACCCTAAGGCGGCAGCAAAACCATACGAAAAGCATGGTGAGTTATGAGAAATGTCTTTGTCATATATGATCAAATTTAATAGCATCGAAGAGAAACTTACTTGGATGGTGGTGTTTTTGTTTAGTAGGAGCACCAGTCGAATTCTTTCACTCGATAACAAATTCGTGGACGGTTGGGAGGATCGCGTACTATAGGCACAAGGTGACAATCAAGAATACATCAGAAAAACCAATCACAGATTTGAAGTTGGCAATTGAAAACTTATCAGGGTCTCTATGGGGATTATCTCCAACTCAAAATAAGAACATATATGAGCTTCCGGCATGGGTTAAGGTGATCACACCTGGTTCTGAGTGCAGTTTTGTATATGTTCAAGGTGGACCACAAGCAAAGGTCTCAGTTCAATCCTACCACTGATCACCATCACAACATGTTCAAATACAAGGCCAACCCCATCAAGATCCACTTTCCATTTGATGTTTGATAACTGTAACCTACCAGGAAATCTTCTATTTTTGACAATTAATTTGAAAAATATTTATCTGATATGAACAAATGGTCCATATCTAAGTTGATCCATATCCCTCCATACAGTTGAATTTTTGTCAAGGTATATAAAATATTATCTACTTGAAAATAGTAACCGTTAATGATTAATCAAGACACAAGAATCAAATTTTGGACAATCAAGTAATATATAGTCTAGGAGCCCCTCAGGGGCAAATTCGAAGTTAGCATCACAATAACACAGATTTATTAGCAAACCACTGATAAATACACCATACACAGTCTAAAGTGAACAGAACTGGATTTGCATAATGTTTGCAACATGTTTAAATATAATTATGCAAACTTCTTCCCTGCTGCTTTGGGAATTCTGCTTAGAAGGCTAGTATCCAGCTTACTGTAGTTGTTCTGAAGCTTTCCTAGGACATTGTATACAGCGCTATCAATTTGGTCATCATACTTCTCGTACACGACGGGCAGAATGTGGGCAGCGACAAAACCTTAACAGAAATAAGTACATAAATGACAGATCTCATAGTGAAGCCAGAAAAATCTAGAAGAAGGAAACGAATATGTTCTGTAAGAAGCTTGTACATAAACAATATCAAGAACCTTGCAAATTCAAAATATTGGGGGAGCGATTGCAACTAATAAAGGTTTCCCTCCCTGCCACCCCATGTTGAATTACAACTAGAATAACTTATTTATAAAGTATTTTTGGAAATTTGAAATACTTTAAATTCAGACAAACCCTATGTCCCAAGATAAGTTCCCTCATTCAACTCAGCAAGCCAATTAGGGACTAGGGAGCCTAAGTGATCCAATAAAGATTTCAGTACTCGTAGAAGTTTCAACTTATCCTTCTACGGTTTATGTGGTTGTAAAAGAAAACAGAAAAAACATGATTTCAAACTAGAAACATTTACAAGTTCACATATATGTAATGGCTAGTGGGTGAAAACAGTTTTATAGATTATATCCCATGGGAAAGAGGTTAGCAAGGAAGTATTATTTCCGTGGCATTGGAACTATAAAATTCTGCAAGCCCTCTACCATCTTTAGCCTATATTTGGACAAATCTTTAGCCTATATATGTGTATTCATTTGCCATGTCTATCGAAAAACTTCAAAAGTCTAATAAATCAAACATAGTTTCTCAATTTTGCAGCTGTCAATGTATCCAAAGTACGGTTATCATACTTTTCCAATTTTAAATAATCTACATCCATCTTTTATATTAAAGTTATCCAATTAACCTACGAACACAAATTGCAAATTCAATTATAAGAACGGGGAGTGATTATTCATGCTCTTGAGCATATTGATGACAAAATTGATACAGAACTATGAACCGGGTTGGTGTCAATATCGATCTTGCATCTCATATCAGCAATTTGCAATCCAATATCATATTCGGTATGCTTAAACTGGTACTGAAAAATTGTAATTTTCCGCCACAGAGTAACAAGCCTGTTACTTTGCTGATTTGATCTATGTGTTGGATGTAAACATGGGATGTGAATTGTCAATCCCTCATTAGCATTAACTACACTACATACATATCAATTATTAAAAGATATGACATTAAAGAAATTCTTGTTTCAGTTTTTCTTATTAAACCCAAGAAACTTATCTAGTGCATATAATTGAGAAGAGCAATAGCAAAGATTACCTATATAGATGACAGTCCAAAAATTACACCAGGTTCCGATTATTGCCGCAGCTAACAAGCTCCCAACAACCTGAACAAAAAATTTTAAAATAAACGAAACGTCATGACATCTCTTGACCAGCTCAATATTCTTAATTTATATAATTCATGCTTAGAATGCCATCCGTCTACAAAATGCTTGTCAAGTTATCAAGATCAAAATGTGACATCTTTACCAAGTGGCCTTCTAGGCCAATGGTATTGGTGAATCTCTAAAACACCAATAAGAGAATGTGATTCATTTGAGAAGTGAAATAACAGAACTTATAATTTATGTTTAAGACAATGCATCCCATTGAAAAACTCAACTCTTTAAGGTACTAGCTAGGAAAATGTATGATCTTTTATAGCACTGCATACTATTTTACCAACATAAAAGCAAAATAACAGACAAGTCAAAAGGAGCAGATGGGTTGAGACATACAGTTACAAGTTGCTTTATATCCCCTCTAGAACCAACATTCTGAAGGAAACCCAGAACACGATTAACTTCAGCACCTACTGAGGTAGCAACATTCACAAATAGCTCATCGGGCAGAACTAGACGAGGTGGGGACCTGCTTCCAGGCAGAGATCATAACTCATAATGAATATAAAACTTTGCACCACTGATTTTTACAATGCAAAATAAATTTAATATAAAGTCATTGAGCATTAGTTAATCATCTCAACTGTCATTGCACAGTAACATTAGTAAATGAATATAAATCTTTTTGTTCAAGTACATAAATGAAAATATATGTATAATAGTTCGCTGATTTTATCTAATTGACCAAACTTCAAATAGAAAAGGATCTCTCTAAGTCCCAAACGAGAATCTTTGACTTCTGAGGTCAAACAGACTGGTTTCAACAACAAAATGACATGGATCCATTAACTTTTTGAGATTTTCTTAAAAATGCTTTCTACTTTATGAGAGATCCTACCAAAGAAGTGTTAAACTTATAGGAACCCACGTCACTAAATTTGAAAAGTTCATTTGACCTCAGGATACTGCCTTTCTGGAACTGGTGAAGAGAGGGTTAGTAGTGTGTGTTTCCACCAGATACCTGTTCAATAGGTGTGACCAAATAAACTGACCAATGATACATATAACCAGACCGAAGCAGACAAGAGGAAGAAAATTGTAGTCAAGCCATTCAAAAAGCACCCAAACTGCTGTTGCAGAAGATAAAGAAGTTGCCGATATCTTTTTGTTCCTCCATAATAGCACATCGGCAGCTAGAAAATGAAGAGAAAGCCATCTTAGAAGAAACAGATTACCATCACTATAAGATCAAAAAAAATGGTGAGATGAACCCTACATTTGCCACCCCCTAAGATATGATGAATAGGTTTCTGTCTCCCAAAGAGCTTATCGAATTGAGCAGTGACTTTGTGTGATTTCTCCTCTGCGAAGAATGAACCAGAATTCTGATGCTTATCAGATAGTGTATCCATAATGTTGTTGATTAGGTTCTCAGGCGTTATACCCTCAGGCATGGCTCCTGTGGTTGGAAAGATGAGTAATTCAAAAAAAAATTCTATCTAAAATTCATGTCATGTAAGAACTGGATAGCAAAGTTCAGGAACAAAACAAATACTTCATGAAGAAGCAGCTATAGGACAACCTTTTGGTGGTATGTTTTACTCCTATCAATCTTAAAATGATGCTTGGCACATTAAAAATGTTTTCACTTTTACATACCTTTTATGGACAAAATTGACCCACAATCAGAACTTCTAACTTTAAGTAATGGTCGTTAATGGGCAAAAAGGTAAATAAAGATTAAAAAGCTACCCAAAAAATGTTGCACTTTTTCTGGGAAAGACAAAAATCAAGAGTGTTCAATTTATTTGGGATCAAGGGAGTAGTTCTTAAGAAGCAAACGAGTGACGACCCAGACCTGATACGGCCATGTATGTTCAAAAGGTAGACTTGTTAGTTATTTTACCAAAATTTCTATATCATCAAATTTGAAGAGATATCTTTGTGTCACATGCATTACCTCTGGATTTTTTTTGTTATTCATGATTATTCACGTTACACCCATCATACCAACCAACCATAGTGCATCAATTTTAGTCTTTATTCTCAAATATGCTAGAATTAAAAATGAATGCAACCAACATCTTAAAGATAGATCCAGTATCACCACGCATTGTGGAATGGCAGTTTTGGAAACGCTTTCATATCAATCTTCTAAGAGATATGATTAAAGCACACCCAAAGTGATAAACCATAAATAATTCCTCAGGGTATTCAACAGAATTAAATAACTTTTGATGGCAGAGGAGGTCAACGTTCAAAATCGTAAAATGGTGACCATATTCGATCAGTGATCTTTCAATCCAACTAGAACCAGATTGAGCAGCTGTTGAACCAAGTGGCAATCGGTTCGAGATTCAAGATTGACATGGGTTTATGTATTCTTTGTAGCATCAAAAAGACAGAATCATTGTGATTGAAAAGTTGAAACGACTCGGACAATAGTTAAAATGGTTATGATAAATGCGCCTTCCCCGACTTGTTAAATAATACACCATACTTCACTAATTTCCTCCTCACACTCATCAATATCAAACCCCCTCTTTCTTTGCATTTGCAACGCATGATTTGACCTAATTTTAACATAAAGAAGGTGCATATAACAGCTCCCTAACCAGAAATACCTTTTAAATGGTCTATACATGCTACAGTAGCATAAAGCCCTACACTAAAACCAAAGGAATTTCAATCTACATGAACTTTATGAGTTTACAGAATGGACCTTTTTAAGTCAAAATTAGGTTTGAAAAAGCGTACCAACCAACCGACCCCCAAACCCCCTTTCAAAAAAAAAGGAAACATCTCTCTCTGGCCCTCAAAAACAAAAGGTAAACAATCTGAGGTCAACCTTTTTGGGCAAAAGAAGTTATAGATTAAATTAAAACCACTCATTGACTCCGAATATATAAAAAATTTCTTTTCAACTTCAAATCAAATATGAAATTGAAGCTTTTGTACCCGACAAAAACAACGCTTAACAACACTACACTTTCAACACTTATACTCCCCACCCCAGTCCCCCTTCCAAAACAGAATGAAATTTGACTCAACTGGATCTAGTTTCAACTTAATCTTTTCACGATTTCTAAACAAACAACTAAAACTTTCTTAGTAGTAGTAGTAGTAACAGCCGAAGCCGTTTTAAATAAAACTTGTGTAGTTGTGTTCGATTTCTACCAAATCGGGAACTGAAGAAAACTATACTTCCGAAAGCACCATAGAGGATTAAACTCAGCAACCTAAAACCTAATTTAACTGCATAATAAGACTAAAAACACAGATTATACAAACGAAAAGCTTCCACAAACCATAGAGAGAGAGAGAGAGAGAGAGAGAGAGAGATGTACCAGTGANGCAATTGTAGAAAGTTAAGAGTGAGGCTAGTTGCAGAAAGAGAGAATCTGGAGCGATTTGAACGATGATGGATTGGGGGGTTTGTTTTGGGTGGGGGTGGGTAGCTGGCGCCATATGGAAAACGACGTCGTTGTCATGCATGCCATTATGGTTATGGACCATACTTTATCCCTTCTCACACCAATCAAAATCATGTCATAAAACGTTTCTAAAATTAAACAAGATATTGCAATAAATATTATACGGTGTTGTTATCTGGACCCCCTATAGGTTTTTTATCGCTCACATAAAAATGGATCTCTTATACTGGATTCTACCCGTACACACACATAAACCTACTCATGCCCCTCATAGGGGGGGGTCCGTTTATAATTCCCCATATTATATTTCAAATATATACAATTATTAAAGTATTTTTTTTAGAATGGCAGTTGGCAGATAAACTCACACACATGTTCCATGGTATCCGGGATCCATTTGGATACCCAACTAATTTGCATCGATCTCAAACTGGCCCAAAACCTATGTAACTCTCTACTTACTGCCGCGGGGTTTTGAACTCGAGTAGTTAGGGATACCATCCACTGACCCCTCAGAATGTTACCTCTTCCATTAGACTAGACAAGTTTTTTTGCAATTATTGAAGTATTGTAATTTATTTGTCAATTTCAAAGCATTGAAAATTAGATAAAATCTTTATTTATTTTTATTACAATAATATATTTTAAAAAAATTATTTGGTATCGTTATTTTAAAAGATATACCAATTAGGCTATGCGTATCCAACCCTCCCAACTTCACTGTCACATTAGATTTTCTCCAACCCCACAATTAACCCTCTGAAACCCTTTCTAATTAGTATCCAACCCTCTCACACACAACACACACACAAAAGACACGATTTCTATGGCAGTGTGGCATACCCGGTCCCGCTTCCAACCCGCCCATGCCGCTGTCGGTGTACCGGCAACCCGCCCAGCCCGACGGGCTCCAAGCCGCTCAACCTAGCATGCCGTTACGCACGGCCTTATGAGAATCAAACAGGTATATCGTTAAAGAATCTCCAAAATGAGAAAATGGAGATTTTGATAATTTTAAACAATTTGTTGATGTAGCAAATTCTTCAAAACAAATTTTTTTAAAAAAAAAGTGCAAAAAAGAATTTATCTAACTCTCCAAAAATGATTATTATCCAACAAAAATAACTTTTTTATCATTTTTTATCAATAAAATACTGTAAATTTAAATGTTAAGAAAATATATTCTATAAAATATATAAAATATTCTTATAAATATATTTAATATTGTAATCTTCAAAGCATTTTGTTGTCTTTTATTACTGTCTTCTTTTCATTAGAAGATTTAGCAAAAATACTTCCATGTTACTAATTTCCAAAAGAAAAGAAAAAAAGTTGTTTTCTTACAATGAACTTTAACATGCAAGTGGCGTTTTTAAAACAAATAAACCTTTTTATCCAAACACCATATTACACTACAAAATTCACAAGAATCACCCAACTTAACTCTTTCATATATTCCACACCAATTCTTAAAAAGATTTTAGGATTTTCATCTAACATACTTTAACAATTTATTACTCTTTGTGTAAATTATAATATAAAGTATCTTTCATCTCACACAAATCATGTTCTATTCAATCAATAGGATACCACATGAGATGGTGGCAAAAACTGCATTTTCTGTCACACAAGTTATGCCCTATGCTTGATATAACACAAGACATGAGATGCCAAAAAATAGCATCTTCGTTTCACACTAGGAGAGTAAATGAGTCGAGACAACTCGCGAGCTACTCAAGATCGATTCGGTCGAAACTCGACTCGATATACTAACGAGTCGAGTCGAGCTACCTGATACTCGACTCGATAAGATCGTGATATACACACATATATATTTAATATTATTAATTATTATATTTATTAATTATAAAAAATTGATTTAATTTGAAATTAAGATGAAAATTTGAAAGTTCACATGTGTCGTGTTAAAGTAAAAAAGAGAACTTTTTAAATTTTAGAAAAGATTAATTATTTTTATTTTTTATTAACTTGAAAGACATAAACCTAATTTATAATTCATCTCTCGTTTATTCTTCCTCTTTCTTCAAGCATAGGTTCCAACACAGCTCTATCTGATATTTCCTCTCTTCACTGCCGACAACTTCAGTGTCGATGACGCCATGCTGGAGATCCTCTTTCTCTATACTCGAATAGGCTTGATTCGAAATCGGTTAAAACTCGGTCGAAACTCGACTCGAATAAACTCGGTCAAAACTCGACTCGAGATACTAACGACTCGATTCGAACTACCTAATACTCGGCTCGTTTACACCCCTATTTCACACACAAGCCATGTCTAATTCTAGATATCAACCTAAACATGAGATAATAGAAAAAACGCACTTTCTATCTCATGTCCTATCCAAGTTCAATATCATACCAAATATAAGATGTTATCCCACTCGGATATCATTAAGACCATCCACATAGGACATGTAAATCCCTTTTAAAAACAATTCAATTGGCCATCTTATGAAAGTGATGCCCCCTAACAATTGCAAAAAATTACAATTATTGTGGTAATGCCACCATATAGAGACCAACAAAGACATGAACCCACTCTTTTTTCAATTGTTTAAATAAAATAATTTGTTATATAAAAAAATATAATTTATGAATTAGTTAACAAAATTTATTTTTTCAATTAAGTTAAGTATTCTGTATAAAAAATATTATATGCATGTATATATGCTTGCAATTTAGTTATGTCACATTAGCTTTTGTAATTATCATCTATACTTTCAAAAAATAATCTATTCCAACATTTATTAACTATTTTATAAATTACTATATATTATTACTATTTTTTATTAATAAATACATAATCAAGATCATATGTTTTAGTATGTATATAATATAGTAGAGTTAAAAGCATAAATAAATTGCAAGAGTGCCACTCCAATATCACATACCAACACACAGATTTCAATCCCAATATCATTCCAAACAAGACCGCAAATTTCATAAAATATTGTTAAAATTTTAAGACATAACTGAACCAAGGTAAGACAGAAGATAAGAATCCAAAAGTAAAAAATGGAGAAAAGAAAAGCTTTTAATTCAAATAAACTTATCAAAAATATTACATATTATCAGACTAACTCCATAGAAAGTCAAAACTACATAAACCCAAAATCTCATTGATGTCTATCATATCATCCATGCAACCAAAATAACCCATAAATGTTAACTTAATAACAAACAAGCAGGTTACAACAGCCCCCATGCCTATTCATCACCAAATGTTGTCTTCTTTCCTGCACAACATATTAAAACAATCTTATAAGCATCTCACATCTTCAATTTGAAAAAATAAACAAAAAAATTACTTTTAAAAAGTGCTAAAATACACACCTGTACCGGGTGTTGCCATGCTTGGCCTGCTGGGTCCACGCCCTCTGCCACCACGGCCTCCACGGCCACCGTCTCTGCCACCACGGCCTCCGCTAAACCTGCCACCACGTCCACCGCTGAATCCACCATCTCTGCCACCAAACCTACCTCCTCTTCCACCACTCCTACCGCCGTCAAAGCCACGGCCTCCACCACGTCCACCGCTAAATCCACCACCACCGTCACCTCTGGGCTTGGCTTCCTCGACAGTTATGATGCCTCCTCCAACATTACTTCCACTAAGTTCCAAAGCTTTATTGAAAGCATTTTTGTCAGCAAAATCTATGAAAGCAACCCTGAAAATATACAATTTAACAAGGTTAACACCAAGATTTTGTGGTGAAAAAAGCTTAAAATACATAATAAACTCTGAAATACAAAAAAGGCCTACCCCTTGGGACCCCCAGATTCATAATCTTTCGGAATCGACATTCTTGAAATCTCTCCACATTGCCCAAAGTGCTCCTCAAGAGTACTTCTTAACTGTAAAAGAATTCAGTGTCGTAAAAACCAGTAACAGAACACAACAAATCCATCTTGAAAGCAGGAACATATAATAATAAATTTTAAATATACAAATGCACCAGACTTGAGGTACGTAACATACACTGTCAAAACTATCATCGGCACCAAATCCCCTTACGAATACGGTTTGTCCTTGAGCTTGGCCACCACTCTTCTGGAAAGATCTTTCATTGCTGTTGTAATACATGCAAATTAATCATTTTAGATGCCAAGTTTATTATAGGAGATGTTAAAGCCGCACTTTAACAAAAGATCATACCCGCCGCTGGCTGGAGTGTATGCACCTCTTTCCTTGGCCAAGTCAAGTTTAACAGGACGGTCGAGCAACGATTCCCCATTAAGCTTGAGAGCCTGCGAACAGAAACATAATTCATTAGTCACAATGATTTCAAGATCAAAGAAGTTTTGTATGGTCAGCTTTGTAGAAATCCAAATTGCACATATATAGCATACACAATACCTCTTGTGCTGCATCAGGGGTGGCGAATTCAACGTGTCCATAACCTGCAAAGCGGTCATCTCTCATTGCAAAGCGGACTTCAACAACTTCACCACATTCTTTGAAGAAATTAACTCTGCAGGGTTATTACTCATCAGAAATGATGTTACACAATTAAGTTGCATAACTTTAAAAAAATAAGAGTCACATACACGTCAGATTCCTCAATGGAGAAACTCAAATTGCCCATAAACAAAGTTTTGGATCCACTAGATTGAGGAGTCATTGGGGTTTGAGGCTGCAGATATACCATTTATTAGTAATGCAAACAAACTTGTTAAGAACTACTAACAGACACACACACACACACACACATATATATATATATAAAGATAGATCACTAACCGCTTTCTTTGCTGATGGAGCATCTACCATTTCCACATCAGTACCCTGAAAAATAAATCATCAAAAATTGTAAAAAAATTTAATTCTATTAGTTCATTGATCTTTTAGAAATAAAACAAGAAAAAAGTAGACCACATTGCAAAAAGTTGTAGCAGTGCTTACACTTTTCTTTGTGGTTTTGGCAGGTTTTTCATCCTCATCAGAACTATCATCTTCTTCATCTTCATCTGAATCCTCATCAGAGCTGCTAGCTTTCTTTGCAGCAGGTGCAGCTTTCTTTGCAGCTTGTGGCTTTGCTGGCTCTTCATCAGAACTTTCCTCAGAATCACTGCTATCCTCTTCTTCAGCTTTTGGGTTTGGTTTTGCAGCTTCCTTGATCTTTTTCTTTTGAGGCTCCTCCTCTTCATCGGAACTCTCTTCTTCTGAGCTTTCATCATCAGATTCAGGCTTCTGTACATAGAAAAGAGTTAAAAGATTATAAAAAGCTTCTAAATATTTGTAGAACATATATAGTTAGTGTAACTCTATGTGACAGCACAAGAACAAAGATAAAAGTGCACATTGAACACAAACCTTGGTTGCAGCAGCAGTCACAGCAGGTTTTTTGGCAGGTGCCGCTTTAACCTACATAATCACATTTGAAGTTACTCATAAAATCAGAAAAACAAACTTCAGTTGCATTGAGTTTAACCATTCAAAGAATGTTGAAACAAATCACAATACCATTCAAAGAATGTTGAAACAAATCACAATACCTCCTCATCAGAATCACTCTCTTCAGAACTAGAATCTTCAGAACTCTCTACTTTCTTTGCAGGGGCAGCAGCAGAACCATTTTTGGCAGCAGCAGGCTGCTTCTTTGGGGCCTTAGCAAATTCAAATATGCATTGATTAGTTTCTAAAGTACTATATTTGCATACCATTTACACAGAGAAGATGTTAAACAAAATTCGAAAATTTCTTACTTCATCTTCAGAACTATCATCTTCTGAGTCAGATTCATCACTTGATTCAGCCTTCTTAGCTGCAACAGCACCATTCTTGGCCACAGCAGCAGCTCCCTTGACCTTTGTTTCCTCCTACACAATTACAACCATACTTAGAGAAGTGGCAAGCAACCTTTAATCATGTAGTGTTAACTGCAAACATCACATGTGAAATAGCCGAAGTGTATCCAGATGCTGCAAGATTTACAAACTCGACTCACTTCATCATCTGAGGAATCACTTTCATCTGAAGATTCAGATTCATCCGAACTTTCGGGCTTACTAACAGGTTTACCAACTGATCCATTTTTGGTTGTAGAAACAGATTGTATCTTAGAAGGTTTGGGTTCCTGCAAGGTGTTAAAAAGGTTTGTAGGAAGGTACAGAAAAGTTATTACAACTACACCACAGTATGAGAGACATGTAATAGAAACTAGTATCTAGCAAAAATAATTATGTGGCCATCACTTACTTCATCAGAGGAAGAGTCAGACTCATCGCTGCTAGACTCCTTGACAGCCTTTTTAACCACAGGGGCGGCTTTCTTGGATGCAACCACAACCTGGTATATCATAATGAACAATATATGTTAAAAAAGGTCAAACAAACATGATCAGATATACTGAGACAATACTATTAAATTTGATCCTAAAACAATGCAGAACAGATAACTTTGCATTGCCCTTAGAGATTAATTAACAACAATGGTTTCAAATTTGACTTGAACAAATGTTAGACAGATCCTAAAACAATCTAAACCAAATAAAAGTACAGAAAACACAGTGATTTACATATAAAAAACATGAAGCTGTATGCATAATAAAGGTTATACCTTCTTCTCTTCTTCCTCAGACTCTGAACTGCTTTCTTCAGAGGAACTGGTCTCCTCTTTCTTGGCGTTCTTCTTCTGGGTCTTTGTTTCGACCTTCTTTTTCTCAATAGCCTGGGCTACACCACCATTGACTACCTTCTGCTTCTTACTACTCACTACTTTCTTCTCAATTATCTCCTCTGCGTCTCTCTTGCCTATACCCATTAAAATACTTCAATTAAAAACACAGAAAAGCACAAGAAGCCACCTAAAGACCACATCTCACAATTGGTTTAATTCTAAAAGCACGTCTAACAGAATTAAAACTCATTACGCTTTGAGAACATTTCTAGCACACACTTTTTTACAACCAACAACACCACCCTTGTATATCAACTTCAAAGCTCAGAAATAAACATTTTTTGACATTCAGTACTAAAACATCGACTCGGTTATAGTCCGAATAACAACAATATGACCAGATGATTTAAACGCATACGAATCACAAAAAACCCCTTAAATCCCAACAAATTCAAAGAAGCTACAAAAACAACTACTGGAGATAATCAAAAACCAACTACAAAACCCTGGTTTTGTACCATACTGCCTACATCACAAAATTAACACATAGAACCAAAAACTATCAAAACAAAACAAGAGAACAATCTAAACACATGCACAGCCAGTTATGAACAACCGTAATTCATCTAAAACTAAACACATGAAACCTATAAAAACTAACAACATCGAAAGGAGGAAGAAGCTACCTTTTTTCATCGATTTGGCGACAACAGCAGGAGCGGACTCAACCTGTAACAAGAACATCAAAACAAAACCACCATTAGAATCTCATACAAACAAATACACACACACACACAGAGAGAACACCGAATTGAAAAGAAGAAGAAAAAACTCGGAGAAAACGGTTACCTTGGCGGCAGACTTCTTGGCTGATTTCCCCATAATAAGAAGAATCGAAGAGATAGATTAAGCAAAATTAGGGCTCTTGGAGAAGAGGAGGAAGAAGAAGGAGGAGGAGGCCGGACTTGCAGTAGCTGCTGCGATAAGTAGCAACTGCAAAAACCCTAGAGAAAAAATTAGGGTTTTAGAAGAGGAGTAGGATGGGAGAAATGCGAAACCTTGGTGAATATATAGTGAGCTTGAGGTAAGATATTTAAGATGAGACTTAACGGCGTTAGTTTTAGGTTTTCCTTTCTCTTTAACGTGCGGCCCTTTCCGTTTGTGCGCCGTGACGGCAAAAAGTTTTAGAGTTGGTTATTACATAAATAGTCCCTGTAATATAGTCAAGCTTTACTAAATGGTAACTATTTGTTTAAAAAATTACACCAACACCCCCACCCAGCCTTGTTTGTTTTCTAAAAGAAGTTCTATTACGAGACGCTTATCGCTTACTCCGTAGGTGGTTTATCGTATTAGCTTGTTTGGTTTATTTTCTGTTTAGAGCCTGTTATCCACTTATCGTGTTCTGGAAATGTTAAATGATAAATTAAGTTGTTGATTAGCTAGATGATCTATCTCTTTCTCTCTCTGAATTAATCTACTCAAGAAAATAAGTAATACATGGCTATCATTGGATGATGTATTTGGAGATGTTTGGAATCATGGTTGTGGTGTATGATCCGAGTGAAAGCAATTCTAGGGATTGAAATACTTTCTGATGCGATGGTTGTTTTGGTAAAAGAAATTGGTAATAGCAACCGACAAAGATGGTATCTATGACTGAGGTGTTTTCTACCAAGATATCCACGATATGACGTCCTCGACCTATGGACGTGATTATCAATGACGCCCTATACTTACGACATTTGTTATGTTTGCTCTTAATTTCAAGATAAAGACTATATTCGATCATTTATAGCAAATATTATAACCAAGGGACAAGATTCAAAACATAGTCACAAGACAATTGTTATCGTCATTAAAAGTTATTAAAACAACTGTTACAAGATACACTGTATAAACAAGGTTGTATCCAAACATATAGAGGGCTACAATAAGAAGAAATCATTCCCAATTTCATTTAGGAGTGCTCTCAACAACTCTCACTACAATCGCTCACAATTATTTATGACACATCTATTTACCTAGATTTATTTTACCTTTATCCACATCCTTCCATAGACAAGTTTTCCCTTCACAAATTCTTTTGTTTCTTTCACCTTCTATCGGTTGTCATGTTTATCTCGAAGAAACTGACATTTAATTGTTAAAGATCCAAGATCCACAACCCAATATTAAGATGTAATTTTTGGCATTAACAGTTATGGTAATAACCACAAAGGTAATGGCGTGTTAGCAAAAAGGCCTAGGGTTAGTCATTAGATAGCCATGTTTAGTGTTTAGGTTCAATTCCATGTGCTAGCTAGCACCCTATGACTAGGTTTAGATGTTTAGTCTCAGACGGCCACATCTTGCCAAAGATGTATGTGCTGTTTGTTTACCACTTAATCATACCATTCAGATCAAAACGTCTGAATCGCACAGACCTGGTGTTGTTTGGCAACCATTTAAAAACAGGTTTGAATGGTATTTTGTCTCTGAATCGCTCATTCCCCTATGCCTAGCCCATACGATTCAGATGCTTCTATTTCCAAGTATGCCCTCCCCTCTTGGTTTCTCCAGGTAACGTTCCCTTCTTGAGTCATTCTTCTTCATTCAAATCAAGGATCATTGGTGATTCAAGATTCAAATCGAAGCCTGCTTTACACAACGATTTCCTCTCCATCTCTCACGTCTGATTACAAGGTACTATCTCAGTCTTTTTCTTCTTTATTTCTCCTTCACGTTGGAATCAAGGTGTTATCCAAAATCAATTCAAACATTGGTAAATCATTCCCAAAACAGAGCACAATCTATGAATGGTATTTTCAAGAACAAAAAAAAAGCCCAAGATTTTATTTCAAACGATCTTCTACTTCTTTCTTATGTGAGTATTGTTAGCAATAGTTGTTTCTTGATTCACGCCTATAATCAGGCCCTTACATTGTTATTATTAGCAATCTTGTTATTTTGATTCACACCTATAATTTTTGAATGTTTTTCCACCATAAATTGTATGTACTATTTTTTTGTGGGTATTGGTGATTCATGCTATAATTTTGATTCATTTGTAAAAGGTTGTGTAAAACATTTGTGAGTTTAAGTTTTTGGTGTTTATTCCTTGTTGCTTGAGTTCACATTTTTTTTTAAATTTACAGTGAGATGTATTCCATGAAACAAGTTCAAGCTTTTTCTTGTTTATTCATTCACCTGACATTTATATATGACATTGTTAATCATAATATACTAATGTGGAAACATAGCCTTATAAGATGGTCCAAATCCCTTTCATATGCATAGATATATATATATATATATATAGGAAAGTTCAAATGTGAACCACTTTTTGGTTGTGAACGTGAGGACA
>LUCG01132250.1:0-12490 GCA_001633085.1 Carthamus tinctorius
GGTTAACACGGTTAACACAAATTAATGGGTTAACAAAATAACTCTCCTCTATATATATATATATATATACATATAGGTGTGGGATGATGTAAGAATGTGTTGTTTTTGGTAAGAAGTGTATTTAAATCATTGGTCACTTTTAATCAAATACTCTTTCAGAAAGTGCGGGTTAAAAGGGAACTGATCTGGTGCATCTTATTTGGGTGCATGGTTCCGCCGGGGCCTAACGTCAGAGGCACAGGTTGATCTCTGTGGTTGAGGCTGCAATTCATAATCATAATGTTCGTCCATTTCTCATTCCCACTTCTCTTATGATTCTCACCAAATTTGACATTTCTCACCGGAACCCAACCATATATATATGGTCAGGTTCAAATGTGAACCACTTTTTCATCACGAACGTGAGGACAACTGAGAGCGCGTCACGTGTCATATTCAGTCTGAATAATCATGTGTTATGCATACTGCATAACACAGGACACAGTGTTATGCAGTTTGCATAATACATGATTATTCAGACTAAATATCACACGTGGCGCGCTCTCGGCTGTCCTCACGTTCGCAACCAAAAATCAATTCGCAACCGAACTTTGCTCTATATATAGGGTTCGTTTTCAAATGTGAACTCATATTTCATTGTGAACGTGAGGACCACTAGTATTGTGCCATGTGACAATATTCAGCCTGAATATTCATGTTTTATTCAGACTGAATAAAGCTTGTATTCAGTCTGAATAAAGCATGAATATTCAGACTGANGGCGCTGATTCAGATTGCCACGTGACGCAATTTTGTTGGTCCTCACGTTCACAATGAAAAATGAGTGCACATTTGAACTCCCCCCCCTCTCTCTTTATATATATATGTGTGTGTGTGTGTGTATACACACACATAGCATCATGTGAGACCAAACTGTTTTCGTGATACTCGTGAGACCAAGTTTTTACGCTTGAAACTTTCAATGTGAAACACTGTAAAGGACCGGATTTTTTTTACCTTCACACTGTTTTGCTCTGAAGTTTCAAGTTTAAAAACTTGGTCTTACAGGTTTTAGGAAAACATGTTTGGCCTCATGTGAACCTAACCCTATACTCCCGAGGAAGTTCAAACAAAACGCTAACCATTTAAGAAAACAAGAAAGCAGCAAATCATGTACAAAGTCTCGTGTGATTTTACTTTAACGGTAAACATGGATGTGGGTGAACTTTGGCCATTGGCAAAGTCGCGGAAAACATATATGATTTTGTACGTGAATCATGTATAAATTTGTATATTGATGACTTTTTTTTCTTATTTTCTTAAATAGTTAGGGGACGTTTGTTTTTTAAGAAGTTACCTATTAAAACCTCTTAAGTACGAAAATTAAGAGGTTTGTAGACTTAATACCGTTTTACTTTTAAGGAAAAGTCTGAAAACCTCCTATAATCCTCTTAAATTTTAAGAGGTACACCATCTGTCCATCCACCTTTTATTTTTAGACGTGAAAGTAAACTTCATACCTCTTAAAATACAAACAACACCTTAGTGTTTTCATGAACCCAACTCATCATATACATTATAGATAAAACTTTATTTCTTTACGGTTGATTTTAATTGATAGATAAATATTTTGTTTTATAAATATGTGTACTTGTTTTGGTTTCTTCTTTCCTTTCCTCTAGTATGTGGCCCAAAAATTAATATTCTTTTCATTAAATTTTCTTTTTCTTTAATTCCTAAAAAAAACTAGAGAACACAATATTTTCTCTATCTTCTCATTTCTTTCCTTTTCCCTCTTTTTTCCTCTTGTTGTGTTCTTGAGTTTTTTAACAAAGTAAAAAGAGGGAAATACAAAGAAAGTAGGAGAAAATATAAAGGTCTTATTCTCAAGTTCTTTTAAAGAGATAATGTTCATAAAATTGAACTTCAAGCACATCTATCATAAGACGAAGACAAATACATGCACAAACCTACTAGGATTTGAGTTATGTTCATTAAGCAAATACATTCTTTTTATTTATGTACTAACGTTTACAAAATCCTAACCGGTTCTAAAATAGAGAGAAAGGAATATATGTATATATATAGAGGGAGAGAGAGAGAGAGAGAGAGGAAAGTTCAAATGTGAACCACTTTTTGGTTGTGCATGTGAACACCACTAAAATCGTGCCACGTGGCAATTTTAATTTTTGCCTAAGCTTCATTCGGTATGAACATCAAGCAGGTGCGCCTAAGCTTTATTCAGTCTGAATAATACATGAACATTCAAAGTGAATATTGTCACGTGGCGCGATTTTATTGGTCCTCACGTTCACAACCAAAAAGTGGTTCACATTTGAACCCACCCCTATATATATATATAGACGAAAGTTCGGCTGCGAACTGAATTTGTACCTGACCCTATATAGAGGAAAGTTCAAATGTGAACTCAATTTTGGTTGTGAACATGAGGACGAATCTCAGGCACTCATACGGTCAATAAATACGGCTTTGACCGGGTCCCCTCCTTTAATAATCTCCACCCTCCTATGAATCGCGTCAATCCTCCGTGATTGCATCCACCGTAACCGAAGATGTGTGGCTGAGATTGCTTCTCACGGTCAAAGCCGCCTTTATTGACCGGATGAGTAGCTGAGATTGCTTCTCACGCTCTCTTAAAAAGTTATGTTTCTCGTTTGAACCTTTCTCTCTCTTTCTCTCTCTCTCTATATATATATACACACACACACGAAAGTTTGGATGCGAACTGAATTTTCATTGCGAACGTTAGGACGGCTGAGTGCGCACCACGTGGTATATGCAGTCTGAGTAATCATGTATTATGTATACTGCATAACACTAAATGTTATGTTATGCAGTATGCATAATACTGAGTCCTGTGTTATGCAGTCTGCATATTAATACATGATTATTCAGACTGCATATGTCACGTGGCGCTCTCAGTTATCCTCACGTTTGCAATGAAAAAATGGTTAATATTTGAACCTGACCCTATATATATATATATATATAGATAGAGAGAGAGAGAGATTTGCAAAATTACAAGCTTAAGATGTTGATTTGAATAACCACAAGCTCAAGATGTTGATTTGACAAAGAATTCTCAAGATACCCTCCCTTTACTAGCCGGTTAGACTAAAGATCATCTTGTTTCTCAAATCGTAGGTGATCCTTTTTTTGTGTCAAAACCAGATCTGCCACTGCTAATATGTTTTTTTGTGTGAAATTCTTAAGCATCGTGGAACATAAAAGGTTGTTGGTTCCAAGAGTAGTAATAAGGCTATTAGGGTATGACGGGGGTTGAGTACAAATAAGACTATTTCATTTTTAATTTTTCCATTGATTGAAAAAGAAACAATACATTTGAACATACAAATTCTTTGCAAAAGAAGAAGGACTGTAAACCTATTCTGAACAATCTGACTTTTCAACAAAAGAACACTAAGAATCTTTAATAAAGAAAGTAGAGAAAGGACACAGACTCTTGTACAGAAAATACACTTTGATAGAATGTAAGATCATGAAAGAAGAAAGCAAAAGTAATGACGGTTAAAAGAAGTGATACAAAAATGTCGACTCGCAAGTTAAGAAACTTAGAACCTTCGTATGAGATAATTTGGGCAGCGAATTTGGATTCTTCAACTAACCTAGAGCAAATCTTGACTTGTTAGTTAAAGAACTAAGAACCAAAGGAATCCAGAATGTCACCAAATCGTGCTTACAATCTAGAAAAGTTTTAAACTATGAACGCTCTCGCAAGGAATCATAACTCACAAAAATGAGTAAAGCTAAAAAATAAAGTGTTTATAACTCTTAGATGATGATCTCAAATGATTATAAAAGATTCCTATTCATAGGGTTCAAAAGACACCCCAAAAGACCCTTATTAACTCTAAGGCTTAAATTTCAATCAAGAATTAAAGACGTACCTATGTCCTATATCCTTTTTCATACACTTTTGATCATCTAAACTTTGAATTAGGGCAAAATTTGGATTGGGCTCATACGCAACATTATTGGGATCAAATAAAACATATTACAAAAAACATAGTTCAATTTGGGCTCTCAAAATAAAGCTCACGGGTTTTTTCATTGAAATGGCCAAAAAACTTGCAATCTTCACAAGAAATGCTTTTTTAAGCTCTATCATTGATCCAAAACTCTAATAAGCATAATTCCATGCGCTACATGCAAATCTTCAGTTGACTTTACTTCACTTACTTGAATCTATGCAACTAAGATCATCAAAGCTTCATCGATCTGTTTTGATCTTAATCTTGTAATTGGGGTATCTTAAATATTCAATGGATCTTTCAATACTTGAGAAGTGTGGTTAGATGGTCCTCCTTTATTCTCCCCTTGAAAAGGATTCGTCCACGAATCACCACCTACATCATAGGGAGAAAGACCAGCAACATTAAAAGTGAGGCTTACTTGAGACTTACTAGGAAGATCTAGCATGTAAGCGTTATAATTTTTTCTTACAATGACTTGGAATGGTCCATCTCCTCTAGATTGCAACTTCTATTTTCTCTTTGCTAAAAACCCTTGTTTCCTTAAGTGTAACCATACCCAATCACCTTGTTCAAACACAAGTCTCTTTCTACCTTTACTTGCTTGCTTCATGTATTGATTTGTCCTCTTCTCAATGTTGAGACTTACCTTTCCATGCAACTGTTTCACTAATTCATCCTTCCTTTTTCTATCTAGACCGGTACACTCTCTTCAATGGGAATAGGAACAAGATAATGAGGAGTCAAGGGATTGAAGCCATACGCAATTTCAGAAAGAGAATGCTTCGTGGCAAAATGCATACTTCCATTATGAGTAAGCTCAACAAATGGCAAACAACTTTCCTTACTTCTTTGAAATAACGGCTCTAAGTAATTGAGACAAAGTTATATTAACTACTTCAATCTATCTGTCCGTTTGGTGAAGACTTGCAGTAGAGAATAAAAGCTTTATACCAAGTTTACTCCATAGCACACGCAAGAAATGACTAAAAATTATGACATCCTTATCATTCACAAGTTACACATCTTTCACAAATCTTACTCACGTCATCATGCATTTTTGGCCAAAAGAAATGTTTTTTCAAAACATCTAAAGTCTTTTGAACACCAAAGTGACCCATTAGACCTCCCCCAAGAGCCTCATGCACAAGCAACTCATGTGTTGAACACTCCATGCTTATAAAATTTATCAAATGATCCATGTACACATGCAACATATAGAGAAGAAAAATTAGAATCATTGTTATACATTTCCTTCATTGATTCAAATCCAAGAAGCTTAGAATTCAAAGTGGTGATGAGAATATGACATGTAGACAACACATCAACCACAATGTTTTCTTTTCGTCTCAAAAAATGATGCCATGTTTGTAATGACCTTACCAAAGCATAAGATCTTTATCATATGTTGAATAGTTCAATTGACCCCCTTTTAGTTATTCACCAAAATGTGCAATCAGATGACCTTCTTGAACTAAAACAGCCCCAACACCCACCTCGAGTGCATCACACTCAAGTTCAAACATCTTATAAAATTTGGTAATGCAAGAAGAAGAGGTTAACCTTTCCTTCAACAAGTTAAAGACAACTTGTCTCTTTTCTCCCCAATGAAAACTTACCTCTTTCTTCATTAAATCATTGAATGGGGCCACTATGGTGCTAAAGTCACGAACAAACCAAAAGAAATGCTAACAGAGAAAACATTTCTAAGTAAATTACTTAGTTCTTTATTACCATTTAGTTATTTATTAACACTATGGGGCCACTTTTGTAATTTTTCTCCTTAGTTCTTTATGTAAATTACTTCTTTCAGTCACTGTACTCTAGCACTGCATTTATTTCTTTGTACTTGTAATCCTTTTTTAGTATTAATGAAATATTTATGTGAGTACTTTATTCCATTATAATACTAAAAAAATCCCTAAAAATAGTAAAGGGGACATGTATCTTTATGAGCTTCATTCATCTACTATGTACTTAGACAATTTTCTCTGTTGTTTTATCCTCATAAATTAGGGGGGAATTGTTGATTCAGCTCTCCTAATATCTGATGAATTGATGATGATGATCCTTTGCTAATTATTGTTAGATATTTTGCTTAATTTATAGCTTGAGGAATTATCACTGAGTCTGTTCAGTGATTCTTTTATAATCATCTATCGTTTTTACTTTCTGTTTGACAGCGACCATCACTTAGTCTGTTCAGTGATCGTTGAACTAACAACATTGTAATAGCTAAGTACCCCTCTTGGGAGACGAATGAAATCATGCGCAAAGAACCATCAACGATGTCGAAGAAGTAGCTGATGATAGAGTCATTGTTGTTCGTGATTTGAAGACGGATTCAGTGATAACAACTTGACTACACCTGCATAATGATCTTAAGAAATAAGACTCATCGATCGCTGACATGCCGAAGCTCAGCGACCTCTATTCGTTGATCAGGGACTTGCTTCCAAAGATTTCCTATTTTCTCTCATTCTAGATTCGCACAAAAAGACTTCCATGCTTTTCTGACATAAGTACAAGGTGTAGGGATTTTTCGATACGATAAATATAAAACATATATCAATAAGCATAGCGAAATTAAAACTGAAAAATCTCCAACAACAGATCTCATCTAAATTCGAATACGGATACAAAGGAGAAAGGTTTTAGGTATACCTTTGGGTTATCGGATAAGGAAACTCATAATGTTATCGGGATTTACACCGCTACTGCATCACGGTGAAATCCAGCTGCTAGACCGCCTAAGGAAATTACCCGAACAAACACGAACAAATAGATTTATGCGTGTATGTGTGTTTTGATCACAAACCGAAAAAGTTTCGGTTTGTGTGTGTGTTGCGTCGATCGAACAAGAGAGAGAGAGAGAGGGGAGGGAAGGTTTTTTTCTAGGTTTCTTTTCTGAAAGGAAAAAATTGACTTATTTAAGATTCCTTAGGGTTTCCTTGTTTATATAGTTTCCTAACAAGGTTAAAATCTAGGTCCGTCTAATTAAAAACCCGATAACTCTTAGCTTTTAATTAAACCCATTAATTATAAATTATTAATTAAAAACCTTCTAATTAATTAATTAACTATTAATTAATCTTACTATAAAATATCTAACTAATATTTTATCAACTCTAAATAATAAATAACTATTTATTATTTATTTTCTCTCAACAATTAAGTTAACTAATTAATTACTTCTCACACATTAAATGATAATTCCAATTGATTTCTAATTGGGTGTGTAGCAGTGTGACCCTTTAGTGTCTTATTACATTGGACATAGCAAACCTATGTTATTTGTCTTGCACATAATCCTATACAAGGGAACGTTCTTCTACTGTTCCTTTTGTACCTGACATCCCCAAAAGCTTACTGTTTATTATACCAACTAGTATAGGTCTTCGACGCATGCTTAGTTATTATAATAAAATAGTACAACTAAGACCACCCAATACACACCACGTGTAAAAGGTGATCTGAGCCGCATTTCATGCGGTAAGTATAAATAGTTGTTAAGTGTCTTCTTCAAAGATACATAGACTTTTGATTTTAGCTACTGAAAGTCCTTCTTTCTCTCTTCTAGTCTAACTTCTTTCTTTCTACTTCTCTTCTCTCCTGTGCAAAGTTGAAAGCTGTTGTGGGATAACTTTAGATTGTTTAGAATAGGTTTATCATCTTTCTATTTTCGTAACAATTTGTAAATTATGTGTTCTACTCATTAATACAAATAGAACTTAAAACTAAAAATATTGTGTTTTACTCGTAAATATCTGTAAATCCCCCTCCCGACCCTTGTACAATCTTTGTGAAGTTTGAAGGTAACCGTTACGGGTCCAACAAGTAATTTCTCTAATTTTGAAGAGTCGAGCAGAAGTAACACAACGCAACCCGACCAACTTTAATATTAATGTAGCTCAACTAGACCAGCATGAACACAGTGAGGCCCGACCAGTATGAACAAGAATAGTAACTTTTTCAACATCTCGATTTTTTGCTCAAAAATCTTGATTTTTGCGCAAACCTCAACAAATCATATATCACTAGACTCATAAGTAGTCCAGAAACAACTTTAACACAGATGATTTCCACAAATCTAACAATAAATCGATCAATTTGACCAAAAACCTCAATATTACATTTTTCCAAAAAATTCCGATTTTGAATCAAAACTCACTATAATGTTAAAATCTCAATTGTAAACCAATACACAGCGGTTCGCTTTCATAAATTGATCACAAACACATATCTAAAACATCATAGACATCAAAATCGAATGAAAATTGACTTTTTCACACAAACGGATTTTTCAACAAAAATCTCAAATTTTTTCACTAATTTGACTATAATACCACTTGTTCCATATTCAAGTTCAGAAACAATAACAAGATCAAGATCTAAGGCGATATCATCACCTTGATATTGAATTCAAATCAAGCTTGCTTACAAGATGACTTTCTCTATCTAGATCTCTCTCTATTAAGAAAAATGAACTAATGAACAACTCTTTAACTAACACAACTATCAAAGGTATTTATACCTTTGACTAATACAAGATTACAACACAAGATATATTGACTTTAACATATTTGACTTTACAATTATAATGAAACTCAAAGGTATCTATACCTTTGACTAATACAACCTCACGAGGACCCTCTATAATTGACTTCATGAGATCTTCATCAATGTTTTGCACAAATTGAATCTTGCAAAATTTCCATTGATAGTATTCTCCTAAGAACAGTGCAGGAGGTTTGGTTTTTCAACCAATACTCACTATATCTTTCGACATTCTGTTTTCAACAAAATTCATAAATCTTTCGACAACATTTGAGTAACTCAAAAGAATACCAATCAAAATCACAAAATTGTAACTAATAGGCGGATTAATCATATTTGATCAATTTTTGAATCAAGAAACAAAAAGTCCACTTATCGTAGATTTCTTGAAATTGGCTTTATGAAATCAGTTCAAATTGACGTATAAGGCTAAAATACCAATTGTGGATCCTAAATGTTGATTAGGTCAAAAACACAGAATAGTAATTAAGAATTAAGACACAGTTTAGATCAAGAATGTAGGCATATCATTGATCTTGAATGAGTATATTTACAAAGAGAATCTAGAGATATAAATATTACAATTGAGATCACTATCAAAAATGAGCAAAGATACTCTAACTAACATCCTAACAGTGTGGTTAAATATAGATTGGAACACTAAAAATGCATGTCAAAATAGTGAAAGACAAATATAATGTTGACAAGTGTTCTAAGATGCTTAGGTCTTCAATCTTCATAACTAGAGGTTAATTAACTTCCAAGGTATAGGATCTACTATGTTTGCAAGTATGAATCGTAACAATCAGACTTGTAGTTGAAACTGGTCTATCTATCTCTGCATGTTCCTATCTAAACTTCTGTACAATCTTAAGCTAAACTCAGTTTTGCCGTTACCATATCTTTGGTTTCCCTTCACTAGAGATGACACTTAGAAACTTTCAACTCTTCAATGCCAGATCTTTGGTCCAACATACCAGAGATAGATACTTGGAGGATTACATTTTGAACCAATAAGAACACTACTTTAACACTACCCATGTATAGTCCATAAGCGTGCGTTTGCTACACTGGACACGACAAAACAGACAAGAATAGGGAACAATGATCCATGTTTGACAGAACTTTTATGTGGAACAGACAGGAATAGAGTGGAACAAACTTGTTCCAACCTTACCTATGGAACAAGGTGGGACAGACTCATGTTTTACTAATACAACGTCAAACTAAAACATAATTCTCTTCTAAAACATCAAATATGTCTTCCTACTTACATTTTATTCATTTGTCTACCTAGTTACATTTTATTCATTTTTTAAATTTTATTTAATGTACTTTAATACTCTTTAAACTTCCACTTTACTGTCAAAAAAATATTATTTCTATACAATTACTATATGTGATTAATTTATGTAATTTATTAAATGTTAATTATAAGAATTGAAAATTGAGAAAATATAAATTAAAAACCGAAAACTAATTAAAACTTTTTATTTCGGTGTCATTTTATTCATTTTGACAACCCATAAGAAATAAGTTGGTCACTTTATCTATTATGTTTTGTTTTGTCCAGTTCTGTCTTACCAAACGCTAAACAACTGTTTTGTTGTGTTCTATCTGTCGTGTTCTGTCTTATCCTATCTGGATACGAAACACACCCTGAATATATAACTTTCAATTTATCACAATATTGTAACTCCAATCTTATGAAGCAAAACGAATTTTCAAGAATGAAATCTTCAAAGGAACATATATATACCTCATTGAAGTAAACATCAAGTTCTCCAAGCAAATGTTGTCCACTGAAGTAGTATTCCATCTTCTTTTAACAATTGAGAATAAAAATAAAGAGATTATAGTTTTACTCACGGCCAAACCGTTATCCCTGGTTTCATAAATTTTTTAACCAAACCGGCAAATTTATTGTGTCAAACCAAACCGACCAAACCGATATAAACCGGTTTGGTTTGGCCGGTTTGACGGTTTGACTCACTTTTATCAGAATTTAGAATACTACTAAAAACTATATTTGGAGGGAGAGAGAAAAAGACAATGCCAATAATAATTCATCTAGAGAGAGAGCACAAATCAATGCTTCATCACGGGGGGATGAGAAAAGCGGAGAAACACCAGGGCAGTTTTGAAGAATGATGGAGTAGCAGCATGGTCGAAACGGGATGAGAAAGCTAAAAAACGTGTACGTCACACAAATAACCATGGTATCTCTTAAAAATTTCAATATAACCATACAGACATCTAATTATTTTCATAAAGTAGCTAGAAAACCGAATAAACCCAACTTTATTTAATTTGGTTATTGGAAATCGATTTCATAAATTGGCCGCGTCTTTTATAAACAGACGAATCCAAAACTGGGCTCTTCGAATTCTGTATTTCAAATCAATGATTTGAAATACCAATCAACGGTTTCACACACGAATCAATGATGAAATTTGTTAATTTCAATTAAATTTCTAATCATATACCTTACACCCATAACCATTTGACTGTCACCAATCTATCTTCGTTTCCAATAATCTCCTTCACAAAAATGGTTTTTGGGTCTCAATCCCTCTGTCTTTTTCTTATCTTCGTTCCCAAACTAAGGATACGTCGTACCGGTCGCGAACCGAAATGAACCTACCCCCTTCGTACCGGGTACACCTTAACCCCCGCGAATCGCGATCCCGGACCCTGTTTCCGTACCGAGTCGTACCGCGTTCTATCGGCTTGGCCAAACCAACGCCGCATGACCCGAAGGCCACACGACAGCGTTGCCGATCAGCCCGAAGAACCTGATGACCTACCAGATGCCATCGGGTATACCGTAGCGGATGGATTACTAACAAGTAGAGGAGGAGGAGGACCCCCAAAGACAGCAACCAGCACAGAGTTTAACACCTCACAGGTGCACGAACCTGCGGTGCAGTGGTCAGCCTCTGCAGCCTCTGACCAACTTGTTTACTTACACTCATGCTTCATATCACTCACTACCACTTAATTCAATTTTATTTATTTATTTATTTCTTCATTATGTTCTTATTAAATATTTTACATAATGTTTAGTGATATGTTGTTAGAGAAATTAAAGTTTTTAGCTATTTAAAATATTATTATCACCTTTGAATCATTTTCTTTTTCAAAACTTTTAAGTTAAATTTTCAGTTAAAAAGAGAACTCCGTTAAAATTATCCTCCGTCATTGATGGAGAAGGAAAATGAACGAATAAAAAAGGATTTTTTTTCATGTTCTTGAACATGAGAGAAATCAAATGAAGATGTCGTTTTTATAAATATACCCTTTAAAAATACATCTTTTATAATGAAATGTTTGATAGTTTGTAATTTTAATAATTTCAGTAACTTTTTAAATTCGTTTAATTTTTTTATATGGTGGTAAAATGGGTGGTGGTGATGATGGGTGGTGGTGGTGTGTGTGTGTTTTGTGGGAAAGAAGAAGAGATAAAAGAGAAAAAGACAAAAAGATCGTTTAGATTTGGTCCCTACGGTTTGTTAAAATGGAAAAAGATAAAATTACCCCTGAACTAACGGCTTCATTTAACAGCCGTTAGTCGGAGGGACGAAAATCGTACGATTTCACTACTGCAATGGCTGATTTGTAATATTAAAATTTTAGGGACCAAATATGTTACTTTTGGTAAACTATAGGGACCAAAAGTGTAATTTACTCAAAATCTTAGAGCATCTCCAACAGCATTGCTAAAATAGGAAAAAAATGGTTTTTCTTTGCTAAATTGCTCCAACAGCTTTGCTATCTCAATTGCTAAAATAGAAAAATNATTTTAATGTCTTTCACCAATGGCATAATTATTTGTTTAAATTTTTTAAAAAAAGTTATTGAAATACTAAATGTATTACATATAATAATAATATAAGTAATGATGGATTCTCTAAAATAGAAAAGCTGTTGGAGATGCAAAT
>LUCG01132277.1:0-23832 GCA_001633085.1 Carthamus tinctorius
AAAAAACTTTTTTTTATTTTTCCCATGTTATGAACACTTGAATATAGCCTTCCAAAATAATAAATTCTTTGAAAGAAAATTAAAGACGCTTATTTTTAAATGCATTAAATAGAAATAAATTTTTAAATAACATTTGGTAAAAGTAAAATCTTAAATAAATCTTTTATATAAATAAATAACTTTTTATCCATATTTATTTATTTTTGGAATTATTTATTTAATAAATTTTATTATCCATTTTCATTCTTTTATTTTCTTATTTGGTACTATCATAGGGCATCAAACAAAAAAATACTCAATTTTGTATAATTTGTTTAATTGAAAAACAATTAGATTTAAGATAATTTAGAATCACTTAAAAGACAAAATCTACATGTTTTATAATATAATGTAGATGATATATTTAATTACTAAAATTGATGAGAGACATAACCTTAATCGCACCATAATGGACCAAGTAAATGATAAAATAATCGATTTAATAAAGAATTTACAACGGATAAATTTTTTGAAATATAAATGTATCATACAAAAATGAAAGATGTAAAATTGCATATGGGAATGACCAAATTTGAACAAGAGACTTAAGTTGTGTTTGACAAACTAGTTGATAACCTAGCTAATAGCTGATAAGCTAGCTGTTGACTAATAAGCTAACTGGCAAATGATAAGCTAGCTTATAAATAGATTATGTTTGGTAAAAACTAGCTTACAAGTATGTAAAATGACCAACAAGGGTATCTTGAGTTATAATAATTAATATTAATAAGGATTTAATTGAAAAAAACTACAAAAACTTCTCAAACACAACTTCAACTAGCGTGTTTCAATAAGCTAGCTTATTTTTACCAAACACAGCCTTCGTTCTTTTTGTCGAAAGAAAATAACCCCACACTCGTATAAAGATTGGGGCATTTCACATTCTATATCCACCGTGGCAATTCAGCAAAAACTGATTATACATACAAACAATCCACGACATGTGACTATAAATACGTATAACTTATGGTCCCAACGACCAACAATGTTTGAGAGGATCGATTAAAACAAGAAACCTAGTAAAAAAGGTCAATAAATCTGTTAGAATCGTATTAGACATCTTGAGAGTATGAACCCAAAATGGCTTGTATATGATATACATTCTCTCTTTAGAGTCATGTAAGTTAGTAGTATGCAGATTCATAGACATAATAAGATAGTTACATTCAAGCCTGTGTAGTTACATTCAAGCCTGTGCGGTTATGGACTAAGCAGTTAGATCGGGGGTGAGTAATAAGATTATGGAAGAATAGTTAAGCATAGGGTATAAATTGGCATCAAGAAAATGAGCATATTGTTTGATAGCCAGCTCTCTTTCAGGGAGGTCATGGCTCAGGAAATCAAATGGTGCAGGCTTGCTGGTGTCCACCAACGGTTCCCACTTGTAGCCCGGTCTTTCTGGCAATGTGACCATAACAGGTAAATGGCTAGTGTTGAAGGCGATGTACAATTCTCCTTTCACCGAGTCCATCTGCATGCATTACACACCCACATCAACCATATGACTATGAGATGCTGAAAAAGTAGAAAGAGCGTATGAAAAAATTCCAATGTTTGACCGATAGATGCACTAGGCCTGGGCTTTAAAAGCTTGTCGTCAGTAAGCAAAAAAGAGCCTGGGCAGACTTTTGTGAAAGTAGGCCCGTTTTGGCTTTGAAAGAAACTGGCCCAATGGGCTTTTATGCATCTCTACTTTTGATCCGGCATGTAGTTTAGTGTTAGTGTGCAAATCTTGGTTAAATGGGTAAACAGTGCCCTTTGACGACGACAAAATAGAGCAAACATCAATAAGATGTGATGATGGTTATGACGAAATGCTGAATATCCAAAGTTCATCTTGTAGCTTTGACAACAAAGGGATGTAACCATTAAAAAAAACAATTTTTAATGTAAAAAAAAAAAACAAAGGGGTGTAATGTGTAAAGCAATTTTTTATCAGACATAAATGTGAGATTGTTGCAGTTTTCATGGGATAGAGGGAGTAACTCTTTCCATACCAATTGTATCATGCGGATACTGAGAAAAACGTCAGGCATGCTTATGAAGGTCAAAGGTACAGAAAAACAATGAACCAAAGCAGGACAGATGCATAAATATGATGGAAGTTATGGGCAAATGATGTTGCATACCATGGTGAAGGCCACAAATCTACTTGTTTCAGACCAATCCGGTGTTCCAGGCGCATGTCCATGCCACTGCAACCTTTCTGCCGTTGGAAAGTCATCTAAGCCAAGTGCCTCACATTCACTGTTGAAATCACTAGTTTTTAGGAATGTGATGTAAACGAAGTGAAACAGAAGCTGATCAGATTTAGATGATGCCCTTACTGGCGGAAATTGGTTATTAGACGGCAAAATCTGAAGAAGTCCGATGAGGACTCTTCTTTCTTATCCCATTGGAAGTAGTTCATCTGCAGACAAAGCTTTAGTTAGCTCATAAAACATATGGTTTCTTCACAGAAGTTCAAATGATCAGGAAGCAGAATAGTACGTAGTTATCATGGCAATACGTGTTGTTGTTTCCCCCTTTTGTGTGACCATATTCATCACCCATATGTATCATGGGTACACCCTGGAAAGAGAAGATCTTAGTCAGAAATGCAATCATCAGTCGTTAGAATCAGATTAGAATCAGAAAGTGGGAAGCAACCACTTTTGGATTGACTGATAGGAAAGAAGACAAGCAGCCAAGGCAGGTTGTTAAAGTCATGAATATTGACCTATGAAAGTATGCAAAACTATATATATTGAGAAGCACTGTGCTGCCATTGGAAAAAATTGATCTACTCTTTCGGGTAGCAGTCAGGTTTGCATACATCTTACATGTTATATGCCCTATGCTATGTGGGTCATGTCATGATGTCTTGCCTTCAAAGTATATGTGTAAACACTGGCATCAAAGATCCCTTGTTCACATGGTTTAGCTAAACAATATGTATCAGTATGGTACGAAAAATCAACATTTAAATTGAAGAAACTTACTTGTGAAACCATTAGACAAAGGAAGAAGTTTCTCATTTGTCGCTTCCTTAATCTCTTTACTGAAATGCTGACAAACTCTCCTTCCTAAATGGTCACGTATTAGTTCAGAAAGAATGTGAAGTCACATGATGCTACAAGTACCAGTGAAACAACAAAAGAAAGAATCTCATACCAAGTAACAAAAACATATGTATACGTGGGTCATACCTGTCCACAGTTCCAGCTATTGTTGTGACTTTCTCCATCTTTGTTGTCTTCTCCATTTGCCAGGTTATGTTTGTCATTGTACGTAACTAAGTCAGCCAGTGTAAAGCCATCATGAGCACATATGAAGTTTATGCTGTTCCATGGTTTCCTGCCACCTTCCTGGTGCATAACATGAAAGAAAATACAGAACATGTAACCA
This sequence comes from Carthamus tinctorius, assembly GCA_001633085.1. Lineage (NCBI taxonomy): Eukaryota > Viridiplantae > Streptophyta > Magnoliopsida > Asterales > Asteraceae > Carthamus > Carthamus tinctorius. The sequence goes on from LUCG01132277.1 coordinate 3,427, forward strand.
AGTGGTGGAATAGAGCTTGTAAGGTACTTCAAGAGCTCTGTATTCTAAGATGATGGCATGAAGCAAGCAAGAATAATTTCTCAAAATAGGAAAACTAGACGTACTTGTACAATAAACAAGAGATGGAAGCATCAAAAGCAAATGATATACCACATGCAGAGGTAGGGTCAGGTTAGGATGTACGACGGCCTTGACTCTACCCCAAGGGTGGAGAGCCTTTTCCATGAGGACCCCCGACTTGTAAATCAAAATTTAACGAAAGCGAGAGAGAAAGCTGCCAATGAGAAAAGTAGCAGAGGAGCTTGTGCAAACAAACATCTATAGTCAACAAAAAAGGCAGCAAGGACATACGACAGAAAAATACTAAAACAAACAAGGAATCACAAACGGCAGTACTAACAACTACTAGGAGAAGGGAAAAAACAAGGCTGGTAGTAGTCCAAAAGCCTATCAATGGTCACGATAACTCCCCTCTTCACCCAGCCAGAAAAAATGCTTGATTACCCCTTTTTGACCTCAATGCATTTCCATATGTAGAATACAAATAGAAATAAATGGACAGCTAGAACATGTGGCCATCCTCATCCCTTTGGATGCCTTCTTTTATTAGCAAATAAAAGAAAGGTATACAACCACTTTCAAGATATAACCTGTACAAATCTTGTGGTAGCAATTTGAGCAACATGGAGTAGAAGAAAGAGATACCTGGTACAAGTTAGGGCTCCCACAAAGGCATTCAGCAAAAGCACCAGCAAATCCATCTGTACCCTTGATGAACTGCCTTACTGTATCGCGATACTGAAACAATTAAAAGAAGTGCATTTGGGATTCAGGTCTGTTAATTATACATGCATTGTAGCTTGCTATAATTATGTAATACACATCCCATATTTCTCATCGCCTATTTCACCTTTTACAGGCTAATGTCTTTATGATTCATCAAATAAACAGCTGTTAACTAAAAAAAAGAAACTAAATGTGCTAGAAATACAGAAAGATAATAAAATAAGATGCCCTACAAGGCCAGTAATAATCACTTTGACCAAGAAAAATTTCAAAAACCAAAAAGGCACAGAGAAGTGCCAGCAGTGTCAACTTTGAACTGTATAACAAAAGGACAGGAACATATCACTAAAAGAATTATGTCCAGCATTACATACTTAGATTCTTTGGTAATATACTTTAGTGTACTGTTGAATATAACCTTTCATATTCAAGTGACAATCTCTAACACTATAAACCAAGAATGAGCAAAAAGTTGACTTCTTGTCAAGATCCTATCGGTTGACATAATATTTCATATAACTAAAGTCTCCTCCAGTCATATTTTCTTCTTATCTTAATGGATGCTTAGAAGGCTACCTAAGATGCATGTCTTCCTCCAAACCTACAGATGGGCACAAATGGCTTCCTTTGGCAGAGTTCGGCTATAAATCAAAGTATCATACAGCCATTTGATGTGCTCCTTATCAGAGAGCCTACGGCGAGGCACCACCTATTCATATACTTTATCCACTTGGTGAACTCAATCAATAACTCAATCAAGGTTGACTCGGTTTACAGGGTTATTAAAGCCAGAGAGAACACAATCCAGTTGCTGAAGCAAAACTTGCTCAAAGCCAAAAATAGAATGAAACAACTACCAGATAAGCATAGATCCATCAGGGTATTTGAGGATAGCAATCTGGTATGCCTCAAATTACAGTCTTACAGGCAATGTCAGAGCCAACCAAAAGCTGTCAGCAAAGTATGGTAGACCCTACCTATAACAGCTAGGGTGGGCAAGTTGCTTACACAACACAATTACCTCCTGATGCTTCCATACACCCAACATCCAATGTATCCCTTCAGAAAAAAATCCTTGTCCACTGACACTCTTTTTTAAACTACCAGCTTCACACATGAACACCTCGCAGAAAACCCTGACTACAATAGTGAAAAATAAAACCAAGCCAAGATGGAGTGGCTTGTCAAATGGAAAAATAGTCCTGCAGAAGAAACTATGCGAATTAACTGAGTTAATGGAGAAACCGCATCCATCACTTGATCATTAGGGTCAAGGATCTCAGGATGCGGAGGGCAATGTTGCATATGCGTTTCAAGAACAGAGATGAACTGATGAATACTTAACCAAGGCCCAAGTTTTAACAGATAATATCTGCTGCACTAAAGAGAAAATGATCCAAGCCTCCTAGAAAACCTGACAGCCCAACATGCCAGGAGTTAGAGAATAGTGCCAAAATATATGTAATATGGCTGATATAAGTAATAAAAAGAAGGAGAACTACCATCTTCCAAATTCTCACTATTATTTCTATCTGATTTTCATAGCTGCTATGAGTTTCGGAGAACACAATTTTGAATTTTGATCTGCACTTCTTCCTATTAGCGTTGAACAAATTCTTGAAGTCGGCCACACTGCACAACGGTTATGGCACTGCAGATTATGATGATACTAAAACTCGTGTTGGAAACTGCCTGTCAACTGCCTCCATTTTCCCAAACCAAACCAAATGTCCGCGGTGTGTCCCACCCAGAGGGTAGGAATGTAGGATTTATGCATACCATACCTCTAGCCATAGGGTTAGAGAGGTTGTTTCAGTAAAGACCGACAGCTTCTAAATTTATCTATTTATTTTTGTTTTTGAAATGAACCGAAAAGAGTTGTCTGGAAAAACAAAAAATAAGGAAAGCCAGAAAATCTTGCAAGGATGAGACAGTAGGAAAAGGCATAAAATAAAATAGTGTGCAAAAGGAAACCTGCAAGACAACAAACTAGAGGGTAGAACACGCAGCATAATGTAGATACAGAGGGTATAATGCACAAGAATCATACGTGTAACCTGACAGTGACACCCACTAGGGACACTCCTATCTGTAGAAGAGCCTCTGGTTACCTATCGTATAGACTACCCTGATAACCGACCTACCACAATTATTGTGCAAATCAACAAATCCAAATTCAGGAAGGGAATACCTCAACCTCAACTAGTATACAAAATACAAAAGAAGAGACCCGTGGTTTAAGTGCAAACAAAATTTCATGGAACAGAAGATGAAAATTGTTATCTTTTAGAATAAACAAAAGCTTACAATTATGAGTCTGGCCTCAATTATCAATCTTTTCCACTATTTTAAGAAAGTATTAGTGATATAATGGCTAATGGAGATATAAACACAAAATATTTCCGCAGCCTTGTGTATTTCTGCATTCTATTCCAAATGACAAAGCCACCAGAGTATAATAAATATAATAAATAAAGCATGTGAACAAACCTTTCCATTCCATTCCGACCAAATGCCCCAGTGAGGAAAGATGCCAACTTGGTAAAGGCCTCCACAATCCCAGGCTTCAGCTATAAGCTGTTAGAAATGGCATGAAATAACGAGCATAGTTGGTGCATGATCTAATTAACATGCTGTCAATAAAAAAAATTTAACACTAGAATAAGCATAAACTAATAGGCATGCAGAAAATCTGGTTCTACAAGAAACTAAGGTTGTTAAATCTTAATAAGATAAGAATGATCATCAATAACGTTTGTAGTTTTGTACTCGGTACTCGCAAGCAACGAGAGAATGGTTCAACTTGTAGCTAAAATTAATAAGTTGAACTACCAGCAGATTGTTAACGTGCAGAAGTATTTGTTTTAACTATTCCAAATTCTTCAATATAAAAGGCACCTGAATCATGAGACATTGTTTATAACTTGTGGTGCATTCACACAAATTACCTTGACTCCTCGAAGTATTGGGTCATTGCTAATCATGTCAACCAACGGTGGGCTGCTGAGAGGTGATCCAGTTGTCAGCAAATCATCTTCCAATTGATTCCCATATACATTTACAGAATCCCAGAGACTGAAACCAGATCGCACATGGTAAGTGCAAATGAATGGTGGTGTTTTGTAATGTCAGCAATATATGAATCAGGTGTGCAAATAGACCCAGACAACCTGCTGCCTCTTGTCAGGATAGAAGCAAGATCAAAGCGAAATCCATCAACATGCATCTCTGTTACCCAGTATCTGTAGGAAGGTTTCATAAAACACATACTTAATCAATTAAGGGAAAATGCATATATACTAGTTCCAAAAGAAGGAGTCCTTGATGGCAAACTAGTTGGGGTAGGATATAATTCAAAATAAAAATAAAACAGAAAAAATGTGGCTTTGTTTCTCATAGAAACTATAAAGATTTAAGAACTAAATTTTTTTGATGAAAAACAGAATCGTGCGAAACTTCACTTATTAACCTCCAAATATAGAAAGAGAACTTTCTGCAAAATTTACTTGTTCCAACTTATGGAGAAGCCTTCTCATTGTACACGTCATGCTACCAATAATGTGGACAAAAACCCTTCTTTTTGCCTCAACACAATTTCAAAACTAAAACCAGATATCATATTATAGATGTATGGTGCACATGCAAGCACAACCAATCAACCACACCTTCCCAAGCCTACACACAAACACGTTACGTGGTTCATGTAAGTAGTATCTTTATCTACCTCAAAGAATCCACTATGAATTGCCGTACGACAGGATGGTTGCAATTGAAGGTGTTTCCACAACCTGAATAGTTGTAAAACTCCCCCTGCAAAACCATGTATAAAATTCTCCTCAAGCTCATTCCATATCCTTGTGGATAAAAAATAAACAGTTCCCTGGACAGAAAGGAATGACAGATTCCACATCTTTCGATACTTGCTTGGGATTGGTAACCAACTATGCCTAGGTTACCACCCACAAATCCACCTCAAATAAGAGTATTTATACAAGAGGCTAAATTTGGTATATGCTGTTATATAGATCAAAAGCTGATTTTAGTTCAGTCATTAAATATAATGCAGCTTCAGGTGGCTCTTTTATTTTCTTCTTTCTTGTTTGGAGAGACAGGGCAGGGGGATTTATTTCGGTTCCAAGGAGTATTAATTAAATCCATGCATCCATTATGTGCCAACTTCTAGGAATTTGAAATATGTTTGACATAGATAGTCATTATTCTCATATTTAAGCCATCAACAAGTTGATTATAATTCCATATTGATGCAGTTCACATATATAACTGTATTGTTAGCTTTTAACAGTTTGGTTGGTTGATGAAATGAAATGGCAAAGAAAATAAATGGACAAGGTAATGAAATGAACCATTATATTCCATTATCTTGTTTGGTTGGCTTGTAGAAACGGAATGAGTTATTCAAGTATGTTGTTTGGTATTGATAAATAGGCATCTGAATTGAATTAAATTGGTAAAAAAAGAGAGAAATATCCTTCAGTATAAGTATGTTTAATTAATACTGAACTACATTATTAAATAAGTTGCATATAATTGTATTATGTGTTCCTTGAAATATATTTTAAATACTTAACAAATAGTCAAACAAGTCTTCTTTCAACATTATATGTTTGTTTTGAAATTGAGTTATAATAATCATTATCACAAAATGTATTTTGTAAATTTGATGATCTCTTTCCATCGTTTTGTATTCCGATAAATTGTGACCATAGCATTTTTCTACACTATATGTTCATGTTTTACTTCTAGCTATTAAATAGTTTAATAAAAATCACTGAAAAATTATTTACAAAAACTTAAAGAAAAACTCAAATAAGATTATAAGAAAAATATATATTTTCTAGTTATTTTTGGAAAATAAAATTTTTAATTTAACTAAAAAATTTGAAAACAATTTAGAGCCCTTTCCAATGGAATAAAAATCAACAAATGGAAGGAATCATCCATTCCATCTGAAGAGTGAAAAGATAAAACAAAATTTTCTCATTCCATCATATTAGTCCATTCCCTTACTCAATACCACGCACGACATATGAAATCTCAAAGAACATTGGGTAGGTGGGTGTTCAAATATTAATAGTGATTATAGTGTACCCAACTTGCAAATCAGTTCCATAACAAAAGGTACGAAAGCATTTGTAGCTAAACCTTAGGTGCAAGCATATAAAAGGCATCATCAATACCTTAAAGAAGCAAAATGACAATTCATATCCTTTAACTCACGAGTGAAAAGAAATACAGTAGTGCTGCTATACCTTAGGTGCAAGCATATAAAAGATGCTGTTATCAACACCTCGAAAAGACAATATGGGACCATTCTCATTCCCTTCAGCAGTGTGATTGAAAACCACATCCATGAGTACCTGTAAAAATCTGAATTAGATGACAACTCGTCTAACTTGGATAAAACAAAGAAATCTATGATGAGACAAGTTGTCACCTCGATTCCACGTTTGTGTGCCTCTTTAATAAGCTGTTTGAACTCATTTATTGCATCAAGGCCACATTTACTATCACCAGTAGATGCATATCTAGACATTGGTGAAAAGAAATTGATAGTCGAATACCCCCAGTAATTTAACCTGGAGAAGAAAATGATAATCCACAATCCATATCAGTATTACTGCTTTAAAACACATATTTACTCATCAAGGCAATTTGCAACGAAAACTAATTTCACTATTTGAAGCACAAGAGATGGCATAAGAAGTTACATATTCCCTCCATCTCAAGTTAACAGCAATACTTTCTTTTTCTAGATGTCAAGAGCGAGATGCAACATTTCTCTTTTTGATAAAGTTTCGAACTTTCGATCTAATTACTTCTTTGTCCATTCGTAATCATTGTAGAATACTGACAGCACAAATATTGGTCCACAAGAATTCTCTATTTTATTGTTATTTGTAGAAATATCAAAAAAAGACAAATAGTGTAAAGCATTTTATTTCCATATTAAATTAGATATTTTGCATATTCTTTCCTAATTTCCATAATTCTGATTCACAACAGAATCTCACAAATAGTTTCCTAGTTTACATTTTTAGTGTTCCATAGAGTAAGGATAAGATCCGCTTTCCGTTGTATACATACTTTGTCCATAAGTTTGTAAAATGCACAGAAATTTTCAGTAACAAACTTCTATGTGGTATCAGAGCTAACCTCTGAAACCTAGCTTCCCTTGCTGCCACATTTTCCAAGCCATCATCTGATCATCAATGAGTACCCTCGTGGATTCCTCTTCCTCAGGAATAGTCTTAGTCGACCCCTCCTGTCACAGATCCTTTCCCAAGTTCTTGATGGTTCTCCCGTAATCACTCATCACAAACTCAATAGACACACACAAGTTACTATCTTCGATGATCTAAATCCATCCTCATGTGTGTCTTAGAGATTGGTGATGTCATGGCTAATCAACTCCATGCTCTCTGAAAGTTGGAGAAAGTTCACTTCTCTATCAAATTGCCCAAGTAATCTAGAATGCCGCTCGTAACCTACTCAAGTTCTGCAAACACTTCCCAACTCTTTGAAACAGAAGCTAAACATTTCAAACTCAAGCAAGGAGACTCATATATTATACAATACTACTTAACACTCACAAGCCATTGGCAACATCTTGATGTACTTCAGGTATATCCTTTGAAGTGTCCAAATGATGTTGCTCCTTATGAGGAACTCATTGAGAGAAAAAGGAGCTTGATCAAGTCAAGAGCAGAATCATGAATCTCAAACCCCTCCCTCCAATCAACAGGTTTTCTCTTAAATCCGAAAGGAGGAAAGCCAAGAGGTTGATGATGCCAAACCATATATCACACCCAGATGGATCTTCTATATGCTCACTCAATCATCCTCTTTAGACACCAAATCTTGAAAGGGAAGACCAAAGTGTGAACACTACAAATGACCTGGTCATCATCATGAAACTAGCATAAAAAATCGATGTACTGATAAACAATTTGGGCAGATTAAAAAGCAGCTAAGCCTGTTTGCAGCTAAGGAAAATGGCAGTGTTACGAATCATCAAGGTACTAGTTTTCATGCATTTGCTACAATCTCCAACACCACCTGTCCATGGATACTGGATTTAGGGACATCCAACCAATGACCAGTGATCTAAAAGTCTCCAATACCTTCAAACCACATGCTAATTCTTTGCACGATCAGAATTGAAAATGGTTCCTAAAGGGATCCATAAGATTATGAGATGATCTTCTCCTCTCGTATGTTCTCTTTGTTCCTATATTAAATTGCAACCGACCCTTAACCAGCAAACTCACTAGAGATCTAAAAGGTGTGTAAATTCGATCCAAATCTTTGTGAATTTCAAGTAGTGATAGAGAAGGTGGTCGGCAGTGCTAAAATGAATGCGAACTATAGATTCTCAAGAACTCTCCTACAAGTAAACAAGTTCACAAATAAAGTTGTGTTTTCCATTTCAATTAAAATTCAGCTTTTGATCTCATCTCTAAGTTGAATGAAAATCTTGTTATGTTATGTTATGTCATTTTTGGCTGACACGTAAATTTGTCATGTCGAAAAACTATCCCCCCATGTATTCATCAATAAAATGCCAAAATTGTTCCATTGCAAAGTTGGTCAACTTGCTAAACATCCTCGAAATATTTACTCCAACTCTTACAACCCTCTGAAACCCATCTCAAATTTGAACAGCGACATTTGGGACCTTCAATGGTAAAAATTATCAATCAATCTGGATGGTTTGGGTCCCATATTGATGACCATTGACAACATGGACTTTTCTCGTGAAAGAAAAAAAAAACTTCTATCTTTAAAAAATTTACATTCCATGATTCAAACTCAATTGTGAATTTTGAAAACCGACGACAGAAAGTATTATTTTAATGCCATTCTTAGTCCATGTCCATTAGATCAACAAATTGTTCACTTTATTTATGTTGAAAATCCATATCCATTTATTTTGCCAAACCTAGATTTCTTAAGTATATGATACTGTAATCGACTTTCTGCCCTAATTCCCATTTAACCACATTCAACCCTCAACAGTTGAAGGGTATGTGCAATTCACCTGAATGAACATCCAAAAGTTTCTCCAAGAGGCAGGATTTGCGTACCTATAGTCACCCAATATAGGATTGTAGCTGAAGTACTCCAGCTCATTGAACTCATGGCAAGGCATTAACTCTATGCAGTTCACACCAAGTTCCTACACCAGAAATAATGGATTTCACAAAAAAAGAAATACGCAGGACCTTCATGCTGCTCAATATCAAGTGAAACTAAATATTAGTACCCCACAATACAAGAACCATTACAAGAAAAATCATCCGAGATCCCAATACATCAGCTGTAATAGCATTCATAGTGGCATTCCTATTAAGGAGAAGAAAAAAGGGAAAAGAAATAAAAAAATTAATAACATGGACGTTTAATCTGTGTACTATATTTAGTTGGTGATCTATGAACAAGTCTTATGTTTCAAACCAGTTGAAAATGGACTAAAAGTAAACCCAAAAAAACTAAAAACCAATGAAACCTAAAACAAAACATACAGAGGCAAAACCCTAGGGCTCAGTGACATGGACAATGCCAATCCAGACACTCCTATCATCTTAAGGAATAAAGGTTGAAAAGTAAGTTTCACAGGAAAATTATGAAGAAAATTGGTTTTGGTTTTAAAAGAACCTTAGAATTGAAGGAAGAACGACCAAAGATTTTGAGGATAAAGTGAGGAAACCAAAACTGAAGGGGTCAAGTTGACAATTAAACCATATGACTGCATCTAAATGACACACATTAGAGTCAATTTATGGCGGATTTACAAACTTCAGACTGAAGAAACTACCTCCATTTTCTTAGCCTTTGCACTAAAATTTCAAATACTTGAGCCGAAGAAGGAAAACAGAGGGGAAGAGATGGGTTTAGGTTTTTTAAGCTCAGATTCAAAGTTTACAGTTAAGGATTGATTTTATTAATTTATGCATGGACTTTTGTTCGAGGTGCACAAAAGAGTTTTACCATGTTATTGTCCGCCCATTTGTTCATAAGCAAATGCATAGAGGTAGGGGTAATGGAGGTTGGGGTTTCTGGTGGCCCAGTCGGTCACCCCCTGTGGGCAACAGGGTGCAACAGCGGGTGGCAGAGCCACTATACCATGGACTAGCCACCTCTTGTATTGGTGGGACCCTATTTTGGGGTTTTGCTAAATGGGGTTGTGAACTAAATAGTTACTTGTCACGTGATTGTCAGTAGTTCAGAAGTTTACTATAAATTAAGTAATCAACAAGTGGACTCTGTGATTTATAAAAATGGCAAATTGGTTTAACATCTATAATGTTACAACTTAAACGTTGACAAAATGAACTCCGGGTATCTAATTTTACTTTAAAGATTATTTAATGTATTTTCACTTCTAATGCTTAGGTAACTTCCGGTAATTCATGAAAACCATGCAAGAGATGAAAGGCAAAGCGACAAAAACTACATTAATCCCCTTTAGATAGATGGAGGTGGTTATTTTGCTTTTCACTAACATCGTAAATGGAAAAACGTGGTTGGTCTTTGATATTCAAAATTGAATGTAGGAAGATTACACAGTTAGAAATATGTTAAAAGAATTCCTGGAATTTTAAGGAAAATGTAAATGACCAGAATGCCATGGAATCAAGATTTGTGGACTTCTTATTAAAAGCAAAATCGAAGATATAATGAGGTAAATAAGTTATATAAGTCAGTAAGATCAAATTGGTATGAAAGAAGCAACATTTTGTGTCCAAATGTCTAAAAGACCTAAAGTTGGATGTTTCCTTGATCAAATAATGTAAAGGCAGTGCCTTACAAATAAAACCATTAAGAGATCATATAATGCAGTAGTAGAAGCTACATGAATGATCGCCTCAGAATATTCAACAATAAAATACATGAATTTGGGATTTACAAAATCCTTGTGAAATTCAGATATGATAAAAGATGACTTTGATCTAGGAAAAGATTACAGAGTACATATTGCAAGCAAGAAAAACTAATACTTTTTACATGTGACCAAAATATTTAATGTGTTTTGTCGCATATGAGTTGAGTACCTATCCTTCAGTCCTGCTAAGCTAATTGTGTTTTGCAGTTGGTGCTTTCCATTTTATTGTTTTATGAGGACGCTACCTACAAAAATACTGAATAGATTAATCAAGTTGCCACAAAAACACTATGCATGCTCGATGCATGTTAAAGTTAGCAATGAATATGATATTATGATTTTTCCAATTAATACATGCAGCAGCACTACAAACACACATGCGTACATATTACATACACAGGGAGGGGGTAATAGATATTAGTGTGTATGAAGATAGAAACAAGCAGACGCATCGAAAGGCAATTCATTGAACATATCTTTATCGTGTTATATATCATTATATTGTATTTTGGGAAAATCAAGCTCAGTGTGTAATACATAGAATCATAGATTAGGATTTACCCAGTCAGCGCTTTACGATACCAACTCTAAGGTCAGAATGAAACTATAAAAGGTAAAGTGTATTCTACATGTACCTTCAAATGATCAAGTTTGTCTACTACACCAAGGTATGTGCCAGGAGATCCTGTCTGGCTGGACTCATGCCTTGTAAATCCACGAACATGCATTTCATAAATTACCAGATCTCTTTGCGGGAATGCAAGAGGTAGATCTCCTTCCCAGTCAAACTAAATCAAACACAAATATCGAATATATAATGAATACAAGTCAATTGCAGCATGTTGTGGTATGATGTGGAATGTGAATCAAGAAAAATAACATTGATCCCTTGTTTTCTATAGTAAAAAATGTGCCAATAAGATTAAGCATGTTGATGCAAGTTGTTTCAAATAATCATGGTATAACTTTAAATTCTCAAATCTACAGAAGTAAAATGTAACCCCTGTCCAATTATATTTCAACACTTTCCTCTTTAGAATTATACTTGCCTTGTATATCCTACCATGCTGACGAGATATCAAGATTAGGGTAAATAGTAATTTCAAGATGTTATTTTACTTTACCTAGTGTTTAACTGGGTAGAATATTTTGATATTAGCTTTTATTTAGTACTTGGAATTTTATTTAAAATCAAGTATTTCTCCATTAACAGCATTTTGCCTTTTATGTATTTCCTACTCTCCAAGTAGTGTTAGGGTTATGTTCCATTATAAATAGAATTGTGGTCCATAATAAACGAGATCCGTAAATGGTTTGTTGTTTCTGATCAAGTTCGTTTTTTTTGTTGACTGCATCAACTTCTGGAGTGAAGCCTTCATGTTGGGTATAAATCCCTAGTGGATTCCATGGTTTCTCCCAAAACCTTTCATTCAATATCCTGTCCTACATCACATAACCTCGTTAAACTAGTTGTCTTTCAAATATTTGCATTAGACCATACAAAATTGAAACGGTGGCATACAAGATGATAAAGAAATAAAACATGAGAAGTAGTTGCAATCCATGAGAGTAAAGAAGGATAATAAAGTAACAAGTTGTGAGAGAAGGGAGGGGAAAAAAGAGGAAAACCAGAAAAGACTATGTTGAAAGAAAATCTCACTCAATTGAGTGGGAAGATTTGGACCAGTGTAAAAGGAAACCAAAGATATACAACGAATATAGAAAGTGAGTGTCATTGGTAGAGTGGATCACCCATTGAAATTGCTCTCATATCTTACTCATTTACATCCATCCAAGTGATTAGGGAATATAATAGGGAATGCTTACTAAGTAGGTTTGCGAGTAATTGATCATTTAATTAGAGACGGAAGGAAATATGTGGTACCTTTTATGATAATTGTCTATTACCAATAGAGAGTACATAAGTATATGTACCATAAGGACACCTTGTTTTGCAAAACAAAAAGACATCATCACATGACCAAGTGCTATCTTTAGGTGGACAGCTAATGCCACTAGCAACATGTGCATATTATTTAGGAGACTTGATCAAAGAAAAGAACACTTCCAATCACGTTCACTTATCCAGATGTCATCAACTCACTTGAAAATTGGAATACACAATTGCTTAACAGAAAGAATATGGCAATGTAATCTCTTCAAGGATGCTGCTCATACATCAATTATGACAAGCATATAGGAAACTTTGACATCCATATGTTCTTAAGATATTGAAATGAATCAATGATGAAGAATGATAGTACCTCATCAGTAGTAGGAATTTTGCCGGCCATTTGGCTCCAGCAATCATCATCAGGTCCTAAAACACCAAACTCCCCCCTGCTTACAACAGCCTGAATAAGCACCAACAAGGTCACTGCCTATAACTTTTTAAGAAGGTATATTGAAATTGAGCATGTGTGCAAGTCCCAAGGTGCAAGCACAATCTGGGTGAAGGAAGAAATACTTCATCTAAGCAATGCCAGTAATAATAAAAACTCAAACATAATAGATGAAAGAGGCTACCAACTTTAGCATAAGGATCTAATAAGATCTGAGAGGAATCATAGTAGTGCCCTTCCTCAGGACAAAACTCCCCAGAAAATTTGTAGCCATAGAGCATGTCTGTAAAATCTCCTTTCAGAAACACATGCCAGACATCTCCAGTCTTATTGGTAAGTTGATCCAGAGGTATTTGCTCAGTAACTCTTTTCTGCATCAAGTGTAAAAACAATCATGCCTATGAACTAATAGTAACTTATCATGTAAACTATGCAACAAGACTCCAGCACAGTAGTTTAACTGTAAATTGATAAGGATTGTTTGTTTGTGGTTATAAAGTAGATAATCTAAAATAAATACCTTAGAATATATACTTGCAAATTATAAGATCTATTCATATATAGATATTCTGTACATAACTATTAGAATAATTAGAATGACGATACAATTAATTAATTGTACTTCTACACATGCATATTAGACAAACCATTTTCTTTCCTATTCAACTATGGTCAAATTCTCAAATTACTCATCAACCAAAAAATAGTAATCAATTGGCCCACCATAAGTTTAGATGTTTATCAATGTACCACTGGCCTAAACACATAAAAGTATAGCAAACATGTCAATGTGGCATCCCATTGGCAAAATCTTGATGATGTGGGCAACTCGATCTTTTAAAATTGATCACATGCTAGTTTAGGTATTTAGAGGTTTAGGGCCACTGTATTCGTCCCTTTAAGAATGCATGGGATATAGTTATGGCAATATAAAATACGCAAAAAGCATGGCAACCTTAAAACTGTATACATCAAGTTTATATTCTTCTTCAAGCAAACTCAATGTTGAATGTAGATTCTGCAGGCAATGGCCCATGGTGTGGTTGCTGCAGTCAAAAGGTGGAGGTCAAGTGGGGAAGGCATCACTTTTAAGTAACCTAACTTAATTGCAAAATATCTGACAAGAAAATTCAAAAAAATTTGGAACTGTATTCTTAACTCCTTAAGATTTTTGCTACCACCGACAGTTGAATCTACTATTATATGAATACAGAGGTAAAAATGCAAGTTCAGGGGGACTACTTCATGCGAATGAGAGGTTCATGTTAGTGGACTGCTAGCTATAATATCCTTTTCTATAAAGGACTGGTAGCTACAATATCTCTCTTTGAAGATTAGACAAATGAAGGTTCATTCAATCTCCACAATGGCTATAGACCCCACATATGGTCAAACGACAACGTGTCAGACAAGACGCTTTAGGCTTACGTAATGTCGTAATCGTGTCGGGATTGTGTTAGGAAAAGTATTACTTCCCATATTCTGAATATTGTATTTCAAATATGGGAAGTAAAAGTTCTCCAAAACAAAATCCCAACACGCTTACATGAGCCTAAAGCATTTCAAATACAAGTCAGCTCTTGATGATTAATATAGCTTCATTGCGCCAGGTAAGAGCCAGTTTATAATTATTTCAGAAATTACATCTTCCACCCATGCATCTAAAATTCCAAGGTCTTCTATCTGCTTTGCAAATTAATGTAAATTGCGCAAATTTTACCACGCCTTCTTTGCTACTGAAAAGAAAACGATGATTAAAACACAATTTAACAACAACTATTTCTATGTGAAGATTTCGAGGAATCAATATACACTCATATCAATTGATCAGTCATTGCTAGATGAACAATCAAGGTTTAATGCTGCACTGAAGATTTTATAAGACCGATCATAGCCCATATACTGTTAAAAGTGGAGAAAGATGATCACATCTGTACACCCGATAGATGTTAAAATGTTCCATGTCATCAATATTTTGCAACACGCCAACACCAATACCATGTTGGACAAGACAGTTATTTCGATGATCTGTGAATCCAGTTGGTGGGTACATTGATAATAGTAAGCTATGATGGGGCATTTGATGCAAATATGAAATATTTAGTGGATGACTTTAGAATTTGGTCACTGCCAATGGAAAAGGGATTTTTTCACATACATCACAAGACACCAACTTAAATATTCTAAATCACAATGTTTAAAAATTAAATTTAGAGGTTATAACTTATAAGGAAAATAGAAACAGATGCTATGAATCCGATTTTTACGAAAACACTTCTTTTTTCCGCCAAAGCACTTGATTTATTCCGTTGGTGACAATATTCCTTTTGCATCTAGTCTCGATCACAGCCTTTTAATACACAAACTACTCAGGATCGATTATAGACAGTGATAGGTGGTCGTTAAAATGTCATTTTTGACATAATTACACTTTTTTGTGTTGGTAAAGCGTCCCAATCTTATGAACAATTTCGTGTCACTGTATGCATCTATCTACAGAAAACAAAAACCTATACGAAACAATAATGAAGTAAAAACATACAGAAAAAGATAAACATATATACCTCAGGCAAATCGGAGGAACTCATCAAGCATAGAGTCGCAGATGTGGCATTGCGTGAATATATGGCGAAATTGACCCCGTCTTTTCTAGCCGTGGCACCAAACGGCGTCGGAGAACCCTGTAACACCTGAAACCGCGGCGGCGATACTTTCGGCTTCTCCTTTTCCACCACCACCGCCGTATCCAGTTCTCCTCCGCCTCCTCCATTGCTTGCATTAACCACTAATAAGGCATTGTTGTTGTTGTTCCTCCTCCGGGTTGGCCATTTGATCTGTAGGTTAGGGTTTAGGAGCTCAAAATTGTGCTTGGAAGAAGTGAGCTTTGGAGTGTGAATTGAAGAATATGAAGCACATCGAAGCAGGTTTTCCATCACAGAAGCTTCCATGGATCCTTGGAGATTGGAATTGTTGCAGGGTTTTGGCAGGAGAGATGATATGAATGTGGGGTTGGGGTTTGTACTTTTTATTTCTTCTGTTTTTTTTAGTATTCATTCATTAAAACCCTATCCTCCTCATACTATTCCTTTTTTCCTAATTTTTATATAGAAATTTCTATTTACGGTTCTATTTTTTATGCCTATCCATCCTCCTACTCGTATGGAAATGATCTACTTCTCACATGAAGAGGAAATTGATGATCATTTATGACAAGTGCGTCATTCCCATATGAGTAGCAGAATGATCTACTTGTCACATGAAGAGGAAATTGATTGTCGTTTATGACAAGTGCGTCATTCCTATATGAGTAGCAGGATGGATAGGCATAAAGGGTCAAAGGAAATATAAGTTCTCGATGTTAAAATCAGATCATTTTATACATTTGATATGTGAAAAGCAAAATGTGATGCTGACGTGTATCGAGAAAGTAGGGGTGCAATTAGCCATCCCTTTTAACTCTTTGGTTCATAACAATAGTATGATTTTGTATTTCTATTTTCAATTGTTGTCAAAATATAACTACTTTTGCTCGTTTTATTTTGAGAACCGTTAATTAAAACTTTTATTTTGAAAGATTATAGTATCAATATTTAGATTCAACACTTTAGAAATGAAGTCAACTCGATATCTACGATTAGATTAACCATTCTTATTTGAAGGAAGCATGAAGTGGTAAACCTAGTAGCTTTTAAATAGTGGTGTTATAAGTCAAGCTAAGTTAAATACGCGGTTTTGGGGATCAATCTAGAAATACATACTTGATTTGAAGCTAAATAATGTGTTCGTAATTGTATACGAGCTCGAGGTTTTTTATAGTTTCCATATTTTGTTTTGACTTGAAATTTAAGATCCATTTACTTGAGATTGATTTACTGGGAATTGACCGTAAATAAATTCAAAACGTTGTTTTTGAAGCTCAAATTGAAGCTTCTAAAAACTTGTTGTTTAGTTATAACTTGATCAACGTTGGTATATGAGACACCCATGCTTTTAGCAAAATAAATAAACATTCACCATATATATATAAATAGATAAAATATTCACAAACTATAAGTACTTTTACTCTATATTCATTCTGTAAAATATACTTTCAAATCAACCTCTGGCATTTTAGTGCCTTAGTTCATGGCTTGTTCATTAGTTGAGTTTGTTTTTATTTGTGTGTGGGTAACCATGGGTTTTCGGATCAGCTTACACGTACCAACTAATCTTCTGAGGGACCATGAATGGTCTAAAGTTATCACATATGAACGTCTATAGCTACAAGGACTTCGATACCACCTTATTGAGTTTCTAACAACTTTATTGCATTTAGATATTAATATCCTAATGCGTGTGTTTTTTTAAATATAGATAAAAAAAAGTTTGATTGTGAAAATAACATACCAATTAAAGGATACGACCTTTTTTGTTCATTATCACCAAATATATACGATAAATGTCTACATTTGAAGAGTGGATATCACAGAAACCAAATTGCATTTTAAAGATTTTAATTACCATATTTGATATTTGGCTTTGCCTAGACTACATCCTTGGTAATTTTTACCGAGAGCTAAAGCAAGCTCCTCTGGGATTAATACTCAGTGACCCTTAATTGCTCACCTCCGAATTCAAACTTGAGTTGGTTGTTACACCTTCCACAAGTCTTAACCGGTAGGTTGTCACATTGCGGTTTACCTGATGATAATCTTTTAAGACATATATTGTTAATTTTTAAATGTGACTAATTTTGTTAAAAAAAGAATTTGAACAGCAAGAAAGAGATCTACTAGGGAAGAGCTTCGACTCGGCCATCACCGCCCACCTAGCAAATTGTTAATGGCAAAGATATTACCGCAAAACCAAAAGTCTTTAGAATCTTTTTTAATATAATTAGATAGTCATCATAAATGTTCCAAATATTCAATATTGTAAAATAAATATCATACCATATTTACAATATTCATCATATTATATAATATTTATTATCAAAAAAATCATCACATTTAAAACACTTCTTTAAAATAAAAATTATGAAACAAATTCTTTATTTTATTTTTTAAAATAGAGAAAACTCTAAATCGGAGAATCATGTAAAATGTGATTGTGTGAAGAGAGAATTTTTTTATTATTGAGCTATTATTATTATTTTATATGATTCTTTATGTATAAGTATTGAAGTAATATATTTATAAAACTTTAATAATATAATAGATATTGAAATCTTTAATATTGTGTTTTTTAAAATTGAGAGAAGATAAAGGAAAAGCAATGGAGAGAAAAGAAAATAAATTAATTTTTCCATCTATGTTAAGGAAAGGAAAAGAAAGATTATTTTTTTGTTCTTTAACATTAGAAAAAGGAAAAAAAAGATGTTATATGTACAAATATACCCATTAAAAATATATCATTCATAATAAAATGTTGGCCAGTTTTATAATTTTAATAATTTCAGTAATTTTTTTAAATAGTTTTGACTTTGTTTCCTTTCTTTTCCTTCCATATTTTAAAGGAAAGTTTTTGAACCAAACTTCAACATTATTTTCCTTCCATTTTCTTTTCTTTCTCTTAAAAAAAGTTTTCAATTGATAGCTACAACATTATCAAATAATATTTATGTTTATCAAGAAAATTAAATTTTCAATTGATAAGTCAAGGGATGATCTAAACCGAAATTTACTCAATTGTAACGTACGAAGTGAAAAAAAAAACCTCTACAACTTTCTAAAACCTATACAAAAATAGTTTTTTTTTAATTAAAAAAAAACTAACAAATTTAATTAAAAATTCCATGTTTAAGAATGTAAAAATATCGTCAACAAAATTGTAGCCGAGCAGCATTTGAAGTGTTTATAATTGTCATTCTCTTTTGTGGTTGTGGGTTCGAGTCCCATCATTGACAGTGGTGTAGAATTTTTCTGAACGACAGCTTAGTTAGCTTGTTAGTATACACCAGTTAGAAACGCCTATACCCCTCTACCAACCCGGCTACGCCAGTGGTGTAGATTTAGAAGTAGATTAGTTGGGTGTGTATAATTTATCGAAATTGTAAAACATCATTGGGAAAGGTATTTAAATCAAATGTTTAGGGGTATGGTATGACTATGCTTGTTTAGCCATTAAAGGTTACACAGTTTTCTATAATGAAATAATAATGGCAGAATTAGAATTGGAATTAGGGAGAGGGAAAAGAGGGATAGAAGCTAGAATCATCAAAGTACCCAAACCAACCAACATAATAGTCAAACAAAGGGAACACCTTTAGACATAACTTCCATCATCAAATTCAAACTACAAAATATATTTCATCATCATCATCATCATCAATCTCAACTACCACCACATGATTTTTGTAACTGAAAAAGAAGAAGAAGGAAAAAGAAAACCCTAGCATCCCCACAAAATTGGGATTAACTTCCATCACATTGAACCCTAATTTTCAATCATCATCATCATCATCAATGGATTTGGGTTCAAGGATGCCCTCAGAAATTGGAGAAAAAAAAAAGAAAAGAAAAAAACTAGAAGGGGCTGAATTCAATCCAATCCACCATTCTATGCACAAATCTGAAACCCTAGACCTAGACCTAACCCTAACCCTAAGCCTACTACTACTCCCAATTTGACAAAAGAGACGGGAATTACGAACCTGTGAACATTGCACAAGATCAGGTAGGTAGGCCATTTCAACACCTTCCGATTCAAGCTTCAAACCCTAGCTTTTGGTAACAATGGGCTGAAGCTATGGCAGTTAGAACTGTTAGCATCCTTGCAATACGAAACCGAATCGATCGCCAAATCGGCGAACATCGCCGTGAAACCGTCCAAATCGAGCCCTCCGAACCCTCTCTCGTTCCTCTCCAGCGTCTTCAGCAGCCGCTTGAAGAACGCCACGTCGCACGGGAGCACCAGCCCGCCGGTGTTCTGGAACCCGAACTCCTCCTCGGCCTTGTTGAGCAGCGCACGGAACACCGGGAGGTTCAGGAACCTCGTCGGGATGACGAAGCGGCGGCGTTCAATGCCGACGTAGACGGCGAGGGATCCGGGCGACGGGATGCTGCGGCGGTGCGGTGGATGGAGGTCGGTCTCGGAATCGGAGTCGGAGGAGTGAGCGGCGGTGGCGATGCAGCGGCGGCGCCATCGCTGCATGACCTGCTTGAGGCGGACGATTTGGCTGATCTTGTTTCCCTTCTTGATCGGAGACGACGCCATTGGAGAGGAGGAGAGCTTGGAAAAGGGTTAGGATGAGTTTGAAGGGATATAAAAAGAGAGAGAGAGAAGAAGAGAAGGAATTTGAGTCAAATTCTGCTGCATCTCCAATAGAAGCAGTTGCTACCGTTTTCCTTTTATATTTAATTTTTCATATAATTTATATTATTTATTTTCTGATAT